>JAHZNE010008374.1:0-10014 GCA_027744055.1 Callyntrura sp. NNG-2020
CTTCATTTTAGTCTGTATGAAGCGTATGAAGCAACCTGGCTCAGAAGCGATTCCCCGATGTTTTTGCTTCCATGCAATAGTCTACAGCAGTGCCAGTGTGCAAATGAGAAAAAAACGCTAAATTAAAGAAACAAAGAAAGGAGACAACTCAAGACGTGTTACGTGTTTGTCATTTTGTATGATGTTATGTCTTACAAATATATCCTCTTATTCACTTGAATCCAGTGTCACCAAATTTTTTTCTCTTCACGAGGTGAGTGCGCACAAGGTCTGTTTTTTGTTTAAAATGATCCATGTAAATCAACCTCAACATCACAAACGTAACAAAGCCAAAAATTTAACTTTCATGATGACGACACACAAAGCAGAAGGCACAAATTTGACGCGTAACGTGTCAACAATGAAACTGTGGATGAGCAATCCAGTGGCATGTACACACTATTAGTCGTTCATATTAAACCCAATAGGTAATGAATGAAGATATCATCATCACCCCAGTAACCAGAAAACCCCTCTTCAAAAAAAACTATCATCCCTACCACAGTAGCATATTTGCGTTCTGAAAGTTACTGGTTGATATAATAGACAACACAAAGGCGATGAGATGAGGGTCCTTTCCACCATTTGTCCTGCCTCGTCCCTATATACCTACTCCATGTCAGGAGTATGAATAAGTGCATAAAATTAGATTAGCGTGTAAAAAACTACCTACCATACTATACCTATATACACTAAAAATGAAAAAAAATGTGTGATTCTCTCGTTATTTTGCTGCTCTTCATGGTATTTTTTTTATGTACTCATGCGCCATCGAGATCATATAGGCGTCGCGCTCCATTCCATTTCCTCATACTCCGCTCACACACATTAATCTAAAGTACAAAATGAAGTAGTAGAGCTTTATACCTACGTATCAATGTTATGACTCTCTGCCTAACTGCCACTATTACAATACATATCGCTTTAGTCAGCAAAAGCCTTCCAAAGAATTGCATAGATCGAATCATTTTATCCTGCACTGCATGTCTGCATGTCGTGTGGTGTGTATGAACGTGTGTACCCTTTTCTAAATGTAAGTTTTGATGCATTTTCAACAGAGAGTGAGAGACCTTTATGCTCTCTGGCTGTCTGTCTGTTTCTATATAATAATTTCATACAAACATGCTTGAGCTTTTTTACTACAGGACCAGTAGTAGTAAGGTGACTTACCTTAGTACATACATCCTTACAACTTCTCTTGATCTAATATACTGCTAGCTAGTGTTCCCCCCATATAATAGGTAAATACATAATATGTCGTGTGTGTGTGTGCGTATGTTTCTGTGTGGAGTGTTTATATTTTCAATCTCGTTCTAATACAAGCCAAATTTTTTTTAAAGCATCAGTTGTGCTTGGGAAGTACCAGGATCACTGACGACGACGCCAATGTAAGTAGCAGCATAAATTCTTCTGTCTCCTTGTCTGCTCTGCCATACTAGCTGTACTTTTAGGTGCATTGGATCATGTTCTTTGGGAGTTTTGTAGGGGTACGCTGGTAGAACATGAAGCAGACCAGCTTCATCGTTCTTCATAGCAGTTCAAACCATAAAATAAGGAGATACGCTCCTTGGTATTAACCCGTTTCTTCAATGTACAAGTCTTACGTCGAGCGAAACACACTCTATGTGTTCGTCTGTGTACATCTTTTCGCTGTGTTGTATGACGTGTAGTGTATTATGTGTGAGAGAAGGAAAACATTAGCGCATAAACACAATGGTAAACAGTTCAAGTTGGGAGACTGACAGATAAGCACACGGTCGCATTTACAGCCCAGCACTACCGTGTTTTTATTTACCATTCCAAATTCTAATAATACACCTCTGAAATTTAAAATGAATTTTCCCCTCCCACAACAAAGCTGACAGCAACGGGCTCAGTTGTCAATCAGACAGGCGGAAAGGACACCATGGGACACGCATAGTGGGAAAGTTGTTATTGTGCGATATTGTATTTAAATTATTGGAAAAGGTTGATAGACGGTGTGGTATGTGTTGTTGTGTGTAGTACTAATGGAAAGGAGAGTGGGAATCAGAACGGAACTTTGTCCCAAAAGAAGAAGAAGACAAGAGGAATTGGTGAGCTTTTGTGTCAATTATGGATATGCGGAATTGATTGAGTGAATGTTGAATGTGGTCTGTGCGTACCTATTCCTGTCAGAACGGTGGTGTATCTCATTATCTGCTTCGTTTATCAATAATCAAATTCCCTAGTGAACTGACAAATTAATTCATAATCAAGTGCGTGTACCTTTCTGTGTACGTTACCAGTTGTAGGAGAGACTATTTAGGAGGCTAGAAACACAAATGCCATTTCCGTCATCATCCTGTGAGCAATGTGTGCGTGTGTTAATTTAGAAAGAAAGTGAACAGCAAATAGAATGAACGATAATGGGACTAGTAGAGTGTGTAAGAGAAACTGTAAGATGTAAGAAACAAATCAAATTAGTGTTATTGGCTTGATCAATTAATTGGATAAGACTGGCAGCAAAGACACATTATTGTTTCTTGTAAAAAAAATAATTCCACCAAATTGCCGCTACAACTGTGCAGTGTCTTAAATGAAGACAAGACAAGGTTCGCATTTTTGTTGTTTCAGCAAAATTGCTCAAAAGAAAAGTGAGTTTTTCGTGAGGAAGTAAAAATAAACAAGGTGGTCATTATGATTTAAATCGTAAAACGATTATGATCCATTTCTCCTGCCACTACTTCTACTATCACCACCATCATCCCTGACTGTGCCGCTGTGTGGGTGCTGTTACACATGTTTAGTGAATCGAAGGAGTGCAAGTGCGTTGTTGTGCGTTAAACATCATCATCAGTAAACAAAGGCGAAGAAGAAGAATCCTCATAAAAAATATTTCAATTTTTTTTTCTCTCCCAAAAGCGAAGACTCCTTTGGGATTGCCAACAACTAACAACATGCTTTTTACTCATCGCTCTCATCTTCTCCTCGTAAAAACTTTTTAATGAGCCCACTAATTCAAAAGGAATTTAAAAGTGAATGAATGAACATATCCTCCTCCCAGCGCTCCAACAACAGCCGCAGTAAACTGTAAAATGAGAAAGAAAAGAGGAAGCGATTCAGCAATATAATAAAAAAGAGAATAAAATAGGATTATTGCTGCTGTTGGGTGGTACTTCGGCTGCAACGGCAAGGAGAAGAGAGAGAGAGAGATAATCATATAATGGCGTGGTGCTCCTCTCTCGTTGTTGTGGGAGGAAGAGAGATGCAACGAAGAAGATGAGAGAGAGATGTTACTACTACTGCCACGGCCGGAATAATAGGTCATCTCCTCACATCTTGATGAGAAGCAATGAAAGGCTGATGATATGACGATGATGATTATGTTGAGCTGTAAGCATTAATGATGGACTCTACTACTACTGCTGCTGTTACAAAGAAACTTTACCTTTTTAGTCAGCCTTTTCTCACCGCTGCTGCTGCTGTCGTCGTCACAAGGAGGATTTAGTAGGTACTTATCAAACTTCTATTTTTACCAAGTGTACAGCAAGTGCACGTTATCTTTTACCTAGAGACTCACACTCGCTTCCCTTTCTGTCTTTCCATAAGTTTACCTTTTTCTTAGAAGTTCATATACAGACAAGCTATAATAAGATCTAATTTACCTACACCGAGCCGTAGCTCACTTGACCTACCTTGATGCATATTTTACTTTAAAAACATAAAATAAAATAAAATAGGAAAATGCAGTAGTAGCATCACAAGAGGATACAGGGATGATGATAGTAAAACAATATATTTTTAGCTCTTGTATAGTTTAATGGTAAATGTGCATCGCTATTAACTTGATTATGTACACAGACATGTGAAAAGGAGTGAGTTGTTGAGAGTGAGAAGAGGAATAAGTAGAGCAAGTGAATAATAATAATATGCATTTTTTGTTGTTGTTGTAGTACGTGGTTTTTGTTGAACACCAACACAGTAGTAGTGTAATATGTACTTGTACTGGGCTTGTTGTTAGGCTGTTGATGCGAATGTAATAATATGAGTTATTACTCATTTGATTATGCTGCTGCTGCTGTTGTTGTTGTTGATGATGATGATGATGTGAGGGCTTTCTTGTATGTATTGTTGAAAAAAGGCTTGTCTAACAAGCTGCAATAGGTATGTGTACGCGTATATTAAGATGTAGTTAAGAGCTTAAAGATATTTATTTGTGTTTTGTACCTTCTTTTTCTTTTATAGCTGTTTTGAGAGTGAAATTGCTTTTGAAATAATGATACATACTATAAATAATCGTGTGTGTAGGAAATCGTAATACGGAGTGAAAAAAAACTGAGAGTAAAAAATGAAACTGACATTGTGTGAAATAGTAAACAGCGTGTTTGTGGGTAGTGTTTTTGTAGAAATAGCAAATTCGTAAAAAAAATATTTCACCAGCATTACTTACAGAATGTTATAGTAGAAAAGGCGAAAACGCATATTGCACGACTACACTTCTACTACGAACTGCGATGTATGTATGTGTCACTTAAATTTAATTTAATTTAATTTACTCTACTCTAGGGCAAAAGACAAGAGAGTGAGTTGAAAGAGAATGTGAATTTTTTTTACAGCTGAGGAAGTCTCGTGATAATTTAATTCAGAAAGGCAGGACATAGAGTGTAAAGAGAGAGAGAGAGAGAGATTTTACTACCACGCTTTCCGTCTTTGTCAAGTTCATCGCTGCACTGTAAATGCATGTTGTCTATGTACTTAATTTTTATATCAGGAGGAAATTACTGTAAAGAAGGCAACAACCCACACAACAGCTCGTACAAATGAGCAGCGACAGACCCATTTAAAAACAAGACGCTTCCCCAAAAAATTCTTTTTAAAATGCAGAGAGAGAGAGAGAACAAGTGGTACCAAATAGATTTAGCGATTCAGGGATGCATGAATAGGCCGAATAGGCGCTTATTATTTTTATTACTCACATAAATATATGATAATGGCTGCACGATTATTTACTATCTTCGTACTACTAGTGTGGGGCTCTCTCTCTCTCTCTCTCTGCAGCAGAGGAAGCTCCTAGAGACACAACGAGAATAGTGTCAGTGTCATCGGCGGTAAACAAACACTAACATCACCGACATGTAGGAAAAATGACGTTGATAAGGAAAATTTACAGTAGGCCCAATAACATTAAAATGTCCAAGTTTGAGAAGATGTGCATATACTAAAAAACATAAACAGAGCGGCGACACAGCAAAAATGCATGGGGATGATGAAAGAGACGTGGGATGTCATGTGTAAAGTCTCATGTGAGGAATACACTCTTCTTATTATTCTATTCTACTCATTAATTCGTTGGCCTGCTTTCCTTATTTTTCTTCCTCGTTTATATATAAAATAATATGTAGTCCTACACAGTCATTCCAACTTATTAAAAGCATGTGTGTGTGTGTGCAAGCAAATGACAATATAGCACACTCACTCTCCACGTCTCTGTTTTTTACTGTTCCATTCTCTCTGGTCGTGAAGGAAGACCAGCCTACTTGACTATTTATGCTTCAGTCTTTGCACTCTTCGGGGAATGTATGCTATAAAAGCTCGTCAGTAGAAATGGTCTGGTAATAATGCAAATGTCTCCACATTACATGCTTCTCTCTCCAGCAGGCTGGGTCCATATAAGTAGGTAGAGAGTAGTAGGGAACCGCAGATGCAGCTGCGTTTGTTGTCGTCCGAGAAGGGTGTCCAATATCGTCTCAGGCAGAAATACAATGCAGCTTGTGTTCACTTCTCTGGAACATGGAATCTTCTTCGGAAGATGATGATGATCATGATGACTGCTCCTGGAACTGATACAAATACATACCAGATCCCACGTACTATAATTGCATTATTTCTGGGAAAATGTAACATATCATCACGTCTACTTGTGTAAGTGGTGGTGGTAGTGGTGGGTAAACAAAACGGCTATTTCGTTCCTTTAGTCTCTCCCTCGATGTACAATGTACTTTCAACTTGATCTCCTTCGCTTGACACGGTTGGATCCAAAAGATGCATGCGTGGGAGCATCCCAGAATTTTTTTCTCTGTTTTTCGTAGTTTTTGAACGTGCAGTGTTCCCTGAGAAAACAAAAGCATATATAGTGAAGATGCCTTACAGAAATGTTCTATTGTCATCGTCATCTTCATCATGATGATCAAGAAAGGGAAGGTCTCCGACTTGTAAGTGTGTGCATTTTATGCACTGTCATGTTTTCCTGTGTGGTTGGCTGCTGCACACACACTCATGCTTCCTTTATTTCTTAAACCCAAGACAAAAATTGCTACCTTTTTTATCCAGAAGGAAAAATGTTTTTTTCGTTCTTGAAAAAACGGAGAGAAAGAAAGATCCTGTCATTTTTTGTTCTCGGCTGGTGTTTTTCTTGTGCTTAACTACACATAATGCAGTTCATAGAGAAGGTAGGTAGGGTAAAACCTTTTTTCAAGAGAGTCTACCGACCTCCCCTCTCCATTTTGCCTGAACTAAAATAATGCACCACCACTGCCATCATGCAACATCAGACATTTTATACGTGTGTAGTTTTCCGTTCCCCTTCATACATGAGGTCGGTGCTGGGTTGGTGACGGATGATGTTGGGATATTATTATATAGGTAGGTATAGTGTATGTAGTGCATTTTTATATTCATGTCATTTTAGAATAAAGAGGAAAAACTTACCTCTCCCACGAAGAACTACATGTATGTAAGGGGGAGCTTTGCTCTCTCTGATTATATTCGTATGAGCTGAATTACATAATAATATATTTATGCCAACATCACCTACCTCGATGATATCTGATTCTGGGAGTTTTGATATTTTATTTTATACGTAATGTCCTTCCAATTTTATTACTATTGCCAAACAAGTGTGTATACCTACTCATGTAAGTCTAACAACGTAAATATTTTCAAGGGGAAAGCGACTCGCTTCTACACACTACCAAGTTCCATCCGCCACCACCACCGGCTCTACATAAACTTGAATTTTATACTCCTTCCCAGGGACGTTGAAGTATAAGCCGGGAGACGTTAGCAATCAGTATGTGATACAAGTAGAGTGCAATGTCTGCCGTGTGGTGGGGGTACACACGCTGCTAATGTTTATACAGAGAAACTTTGCTGAGAAAGAACTCTCCCGTTGTTTGTTGTGTTGTTACCGGGTTGCGTGCCCCGCCATCACAAAGGAACATAACACCAGCTTGGTTTGGAAAAGGAAAAAGAAAATTGTTTTCTTCTTTCTTCCGTTCTTTCGTCTAGTAATCTTCCAAAGCAGCTTGCTCTTTCTTTCTCTCTCTCTCCTGTCTCTCATGAGGAATGGTGAAATGGAATAATAATACACCGCGCTCTTTTAGACAGTACAGCTTAGTCAGCGAGAACCAGCTAATCCTAAGCCAGCCGGAGTAAGTTAGGTCGTTTTGTTTGAGCCAGAGAGTCCGCCTACGGATATGCCGGCTCCTGGTAGTCACGAAATCAGTTTAAAGAAGAGAGAAAAGAAATAACTTTTCTTTCTTTATTTCGCGCCGCAGCCAAACCGAAATATTTTGCTGCTGCAGTAAAGGAAACAGGAAGCGTAAACTTTTTTTTAGGTAGCATAACATAATCTGAATTCTCTAGTCAGAGAATGAATGGTGGAACTTGGGACAATGATGAAACATGAAGTATAGGAACATGCGTGAACTGTTCATTGTGTACAGTTATGTTGTTCATGTGTGGTTGTTACTTTTGCGGCTCGCTGGTCAATAACGGTGCTTGTTGTGTAACGAAAAAGGAAGAGAAAGAGAATGACAGCATATGTTACTTTCCTCTGGGGAGACGGTCCCTTTCTCTACGTCGATAATTTTGTAATTTTTTTCTCAGCATCAGCGATGGCAGAAGAGGAAGAAAAGCTTTAGTCAATCTATAATGAGGAGAGACATAATGTTGGCATAAGAAAATAACTATTGAAACCTCCTTCCCTAGAGCGAATTCAAGCTGACACGTGACACTCTGTGCGTCGTATTGCGTCAATGTACACAATGCACAGCAAACATGTTTGAACTTGTAAAAATTATTTTTATTGGTTTCTTTGATGGTGAGGTGTTAAATTGAATGCCACTCTTCGGCTTTTATTACCCACCGCCACTGGAACATGGATTTTTAATTGGATTCCTGGAAAAATTATGGTACACTAGTGGGAATTTTTAGTATTGACTTTTGCAAAAACAATGATGCATTGTTTGATGATTGCGATCATTATTGGGGGTTGTTTTGTACGTGTACGTGCTGTTTGACACACGACATCACACCAAAGCCTGCACATTAAACCCAACCTATAGTCCTCCTTCCTCAATTCAAGAGAAGTCGTACATGAGTCATCCTTTCGGTATCCTGCTAATGAATGGAAACTGTACTAATAGATAGCTAAAATGGAATGTTCTGTATTTTGGCTACGTGTACCAATATTTCTCCCTCACCTAACGTGCTTGTCGACGACGGCACAGCACACGTTCCACGTAATGTGTACGCGAGGCGTCATTGGCCATGAACATGGTCACTATCATGCTTTGATGAATAATGGTGACTATGTGCGTCGTGCACTAGAAGCAAAAAAAAACACTTGACAGCACCTGCGAAGTACGGCGTATTGTTGTGTGTGGTTCACTACTTGTTCACTACCGAACGAAGGGTCTTCTACTTCTACGACTCCATGAAACCGTCACGCAGTACAACTAACAGATGTGGTAACCCTATTCTACATGATATACTCCAAACATATTATTAAGGCAACGGTTTCCTACGTAGTACATCTACCACCTCCCTACTAGTTCACAGGTAGGTAGATATGTAGACAATTTATGTGACTCATCCCTCTCCGATTCGTCACAAGTACAAACTATTGTAGACATCCCTTTGCGATTCCATTTTGGTGTCTCATCCACTGCGAAAAAAAGTCTTCTTCAATCAAAGGTAATCTTCAACTTCACAAAAAAACTGTTCCATAAATGCAACAACCAGAAACAAGTTACATGAATCTTGCATCTTCTTAGTCACGTAATTAGCCAAAAGGAAAGAAAACAAAGTTTCGAATAGTGAGTCAACATCATTTCAGGTAACATTACTGCAACAATATTTCAAACAGCGAGAGGTTATTGAGTTTTCTTCCCTTTTTGGGAAACGGCTACTTTGTTGTCGTTCCCTATGTTTGGTGTGCAAAGTGATTACAGAGAGCATCTTCAAAAAAATAAAAAAGTTGACAAAATTCCTGCTGCAGGGAGTATGGAGGCAGAAAACCTAATAATGGTTTTAGAGGTACTGTGTGCACCCTGTCTGCATTTTTTTATTGTGCATTTAACCTTTTCTGCAAGGCTTTTTATTACCTCGTCACATCATATTTCAAGTTCCGCATTTGGCAAAAATCAAACATTTCAGTTTGAAGTTCACTAGTAGTGGTGGTAGTAGTAAAATGTTATAATAACCAACGCCACCACTTCTGACAAAATTTAATGTTAGATAATGTATGCGCCAGCTGGCACAACTAATCAGTTATATACCACATTACGATAGGAGTATATACTTTACTGCTTGTATAAAAATACCTTGAACCCATACAGGAACAAGGGAATGAAGATAACGATCTTACAAGACCTGCAATTTTAGAGAGAAGATGTTAAAGCTTGCCCATATCTACAATCAGATTATCTTGATTATTATATCCAAAATTCGAATATTACCCAAATTACGATTTTTTCATTGCTGCTGCAAACCTGCCTGTAACTCACACAGTTGATTAGAGGAGACACACGTGTTTAATTATTCAGTATTTTATGCCTCAATTTGTCTATATTTTGTCCTGTCAGTTTGTTATAACTAACTAGCCTTAAAAAATGAAAAAGAATGCTTGTGTGTAGGGTTGGCCATATGTCAATTTAGGAATTTCAGTGGACATGACATGTCCATTTGTCAAATGGACATGGACAGTGGACATATTGTCCAATATTTGTCAAT
>JAHZNE010008375.1:0-12279 GCA_027744055.1 Callyntrura sp. NNG-2020
TTTTGATCTCTCCTCAATTCCATGCAAATCCATACAGGGCGGCGGTGTTGTATCATATGTGTACCTTACATATAGGGGTACTGCTGGAATGAAACGGTTTTCAAAAACATGATCCTATGCCAGCAGCAGAGTCAATTCATTTGTTCTATGAAATTTTTTCATTCACTTTATAGCAGTACTGTATGTATGAGTTAAACGACACCAGAAAAACAAACTTTATTATACCCAATGTAATAATTGTAGGTTGAGTACACGCAAGTCTTTGAAGAGGTTTATGCAGTGAGTTTGATAAATGCTTCCTATTCAAACCTGCGGGGGGAAACAATAAGCCAATTATTTCTTACCAACTCTAATTATGAAGAGCGATTGTTCGTTTCAGTTATAGAGACCTAACGTATGTTTGCTTAATTTCGTCACCGGTAAGACCATGGAACAGTTTTCGCTCCATCTTATAACTTGGTTGCGTAAACTACGCTATACTATATCAGTTTAATCAACTTCACGACCCATGCAGCCGCCGACGACGATGATCATAACGCCGTTTGTTAATTGTAGTGATAAAGGGTAGTCTTTCATTATGTAGATTTCGTCGTACTCCAGAATTCAGAAGTAAAGTACTCCATAACCGTACCATACGCATACTAGAACGGTTGTATGCCCGATATTGCATGGAAGATTTTTTTTAAATTTGCAGCTACGATAAAATTATTATTTCATTTTTAATATGAGTGTGGCATTCATTAAAGGGATTTTGAAATGATTGGTCGTCTAGCGGTAGTTTGGTCGTTTTCTAGTTTTTTTTTGCTAACAAATTCTTTGGGACAGCATAGTTCACAAAGTACAACGTACCTAGGTACGACTGGGGGCTCGTATGACAAATTTCAAGTATACATTTTTAGACGTTTGCAGTTTTAGTTTAAAAATTAGAACTGCAAGAAATACAACCATATGTTAAAGCCTTGTAATGTCGGTCCATATAACCCTTTAAGACAACATAGTCTCTTCGTCAGCGTCAATGTAAGGCGTCACCACTGCATTTCCCCCTACTTAGCATCACAAATAAATGGATTCAGCATTGCTACTAAATTTGAATTTGAGTATTCCAATTCGAAGGGGGAAGCAGTAAATAACCCAACCATCTTTTCCAACTTGTCCAATACACCAACAAAGCCTTACTTTACATACATATTTTAATCCAAACCGGGTTTCCTTTTTCAGACAATGTGCTTAGTGAGTATACACACTCAAAATATATACTAAAAAAGAAACACGACCCAAAACAAGGAAAAGCAAAGTTTCCCGACAATTTACCTTCTCTGGAAGTCGAACATACCACAAAACCCCTCTACTGACTAACCAAAGACGTAAGGACAGGCGTGGATCAGTGGGTGAACAAAGTATTGTAACGTGACATCATGCAACATTTTCCCGGGGTTACATGATGCATTCACCCTTTTCCTTCCCTTTTGGGTATGCACATATTTATTACTTTGTTTATTCCCTTTGTAGTATAACACACCGGGGTAAGTGTGTATCGTCCATGACCAAAATACGAGAAAAGAAGAAGAAAAAAAAACAAAGCAAAGTTTCTTTTTATTTACATGTGACCATTTACCATCAAAACAAAGCAATTCGTGAGCGCAACCTCTTTGAAAGGAAAAAAAAAACTTTTTCATTGAGAGCGTACTAATTTCTCACAAAACTCCGTATTCCCATCATCCGCATCGTACTTCCTTATCACGCTTTTCATTCTCGCACTACTTTCCTATGTTTTTCTGGATGATCCATCGCCCAATAAGTAATTCCAGGAATTAGGCTTGCAGAGAGAGAAAGAAAAAAAACTCTCACATTCTTAACAAAGCTTTTCTCAGCTAAAATAAAAATACATATATATCACTCTCTGTCCTTGTTCCTAGCTGCGTAGTAAAAAGTTTCCAATGGAGAAACTTTTGTGCAAATGAACAGGAAGAGTGATTTAGGGGCTGTTCATAAATCCTGTCTCAACAACAAAACTTAAATTAATTCGATAAGCTTTACTCTCCCGTTTGCGTATACGAAGCACGTCCTTCTTTGATCTTCATCAAAGAGCGATTTCTTCTCGAATGCTTTACCCCTCTACACTTTTTCCGATGATGATGATGTGTGCGGGCGCCTACAAAAATGACCTGTTCCATATTAGCTTCAAAGTTGCAGTTGCAGGCGAAATAGGAGGTAGACACACATAATAAGCCTTCCAAATAGAACCCAATTTTCTCCGTAGTTTCTCCCTGCTGCTCTAAATAGACCCGAGTAATTTATGAACTGCTGGACGTAATGCTATCAGGAAGATGATCAACTTTATATACTCCACTACTCTATCGACTACTCCTCCACACACGCTCATTTCTTCACTTTTTCCTCCTTCGCATGCATCATATTTGCCAAAGAGGCAGTTAATACTGCAATTTGTCAAATTACCTAGAAAGTAACAGGAAAACACGGGGAAAGAAAGTTTCTTTCCTATTTATCTTCTTCCTTACATAATTTGACCTTTTAGAAGATACAACAAACAGAGCGCCATGACGTGACACAATGGTCGTAACAGTATCTCTTCCTTGTGTTAGGGTGTGTGGGTGCGACAAAAAATTGCAAGTTGATTGCTATAAGTTCCTTCTCAAAATTTGCCTATTTTTCATAATAATAGCCGGCAGCCTTAACCATAACTAGTGATGCATGACGACTTTTTCGCCTTTAAAAATCTCGACTTTTACCAATTTTTTCTCTCTCTACAATTTCGGGGAGTCAAACGGGAGCAAAAAAAACGACTCATTTATTTCCGATTTCCACTTCAACTGTTTTGTTACAGGGAAAATTGTTCTAAGTGGAAACGTATAACCTACAGATATATATTGATCAAAGGAGATGAAATATTTTCCCAAAAAATGAAAGCTTTTTGAGAACAACCACTCTCTCTCTCTCTGCAAAAAAATCAGTTCAGTTCGCAGCAAACCATCTACCCTAGAGTAATTTAGCCCTTTGCGACGAAAAAAATATGAAAGAGGAAATATTGGAATGGAAACGCTCTATTTTAATTGAAATCAGCCTTCAAAGAAATGAGAAATCTGACGTTTAGTGCAATGCAGAGAAGGAAAAATCTGACAAATGAAAAAACACTCTAAAAGCGTTTTCTACTTGAGGAAAAAAGCACTGCAACGTTCGCCGCATACCGTCTAAAACACTGACATCGGTACAGTCGGTCACACAGTTTTGTTTGAAAAAAAAACTCTCCGTATTATAGCTCTTGAAGTCATAAGTCTATCCCCAGCACTGCTGCTACTCCAAACGAACGCGCCACGCCACGACACGCAACTCTATCTTAAGGAAAGTTTTGCAAGTTCTCTCTAACGGCAAGCTTCTAAGAAAAGAAAGTCAGTCTCGGTGTGTGGTACCGTAAAGGTCCGCCATAGCATGCTGCGTACCACCAAACCATTTCCAATGCTACCTTGTGCACACACCATACCAGCCAGCCCCTCTACTCTCTCTCTCTCTCTCTCTCTCTCTCTATGTACCTTATGGAGTTGTGGAAACCTCGCGTCTTTGTTTCATTCGCATTCTCCTACTGCCATGCATATTACACGGTATGCAATGGCAAGAGAGATTATCTTTGGAGGCGGAAAAACCATCAGAGCATATAAGTGAGAGAGAAAAAAATTGGAGCGGATTACTCCATAAATTAAGAATATGACTTATCAAAAAATGACTCCCTTCCTACCACTACACTAGTGATGTAACAAGCACTGCAGGGCGTACAACAACATTATGAAAAGTGCAAAAACACCACCATTGCATGTTACCAGGTATTTTTTTATTTTTGGATCATTAATGGGCCGACAAAAGTTGATGCCAAACCGTTATGCATAAACCGGAGAAACCTCATACTAATATAACAACAAAGAAGAAAGAAAGTAAACTATTAGTTTTTTCTCTCCGGTTGCCGATCATTATCAGAAATATAAGCTGCTGTGTGTACACCGTACTTATTTTTTTGTTTGTTACCGAGCTGCCATATGCCAGTCAAACAAAAAAGAAATTTAGTACGGCGGGCAGTGAAGGTCAAAATTATTGTGGTGGAAGCAAGGAATATTGACTGTCGTTGTTATTGTTGTTGCTTGAAAACTGCAAGGGAAATCGTCGTTAAGCAAAACGTAATATGATAATAATAATAGAATGGCCAATGGGGGCTGGGAAAACGGAGTAGCAAAAATAAACCGGAAATCAGGGAGGAGGGGAGGTATGGTTTTATGTGTTATTTTGTGCTGTGTGGTTCCTTTAAACTTTTGTCATTGCTGTTGGGCAGAGTTATCCTCAGAGAGACCTTGTATTTCTGGTTGGTGTTGTTGCTGCCTTGTTGTTTTACAGGCTCAACAACCCTACCCAACTTACCGGTAAAACAACAACGTCAGCAAGAACGTAAGTAGTTTTCAGGGGAAAACACGAACAATTGCAGCGCGAGGTTGATTAAAAGAAACTTGTGTGTGAGTGTGCACACAATTCATAATTATTATTCCAATGTACACACAGTGTGCTCTACTGAGCTGGAAATGCCGTTAATGACAGCTTTATGAGACGTGAAAAAGAGGTAGTGCAAACCAGAAACTTGGCTGTTGTGATCGTTAACAACGTCATTAACGCAGTAGAGCAGAGAACAAAAGGACGCTACAAAATAAACAATTTAAATAACTTTCTGTGGTGGTTTACTTTGTTGTTCCCAAAGCATTTCACATCCCCTTGTTCATTACAGGGTTTACCCCGGGAAAAATCTGATATATCCTGTGTTCGTTATCAGCTAGCCCCTCTCTGCCTTTCCCTTTGCAACTGGCGGAGTTGCTATTATTTTCTCGAAAATTCGAAACTGTTTTTCCTTCGGAATACTCGCTTGGCTAATAAGACAGTTAACTCCCCACTGGACTTTCAGTCTAGCCGTGTGCGGCTGTATATTACCGTTATTTCGATGTGATATATTGACACTGTTTGTACGACTGATAGGTTCACACTCGTTCTCGATTTGTTCATTAATGAAAACACGTCAACATGAAAATCCCCGCGGTCGCCAGGTCAGAACCTTTACACACCAGCGACGCCTGTATCGCGCAAATTATAATGGAGTGAAATGTAATGGCTTATGACGTATGACATTAATCCCATTGGAGACCTTCACTTACAAGGAAAATAAATGAAGTAGGTTGTCGAGAGAGAGAGAGCATCTTGTAAATATATTTCATCGTACCGTACCATCTCATAACTCTCGCAGTATTCATTCCACAGTACCAAGTTCCGAATTTCGGTTTTCACTATATCAGTCAGAGCCGATGTGCTCATTTCCCTGGTGGATTAAGTCAATGCGATGTTCTAATTAACAGTTCGCCGCTACAACAACATTAACATCATATGGAAGTGTGTATGAGAATATGTAGGCAATATGGATAAAAGGAAACAGGAGATGGTGATGATGGTAAAAGCTGTCACTTGATATTGACCCCAGAGATTTTTTGGCGTTACGAGATTCATTATTCAAATATTTTTTTTCTCTCAGGAAGAAAATGTATTTATGGAAAATACCCAGAGTGTCTGGCAGAAATAAGTAGGTTGACACTGGTGTATTTATTTGCTCGAATCAAAATAAAATGAAAATAAGACCCATAACATTTACAGATTTCAGCGACGTAAATAATATTTTTTCTTTTACAATTGTTACACTCGGGTAGAGGTAGCTTGACATGTAGTACTGTAGATCTGCTTACGTAAAAATCTGTAAAGTGGAGATATGCACAATATTATCGGAAATTGAATTTTGTAAACTAATTCCAACCTCTTTTCCAATCTTTTTGATCCCAGGTGGTGCCCCATTGACTTCATTCTCGATTTTCACCGACTCAGCGTCAAAACTGACCGTGACACCGCTCCACTTGAAGGTTTCCCTTTTATCAAATCTCGAGCCTCCAGTGCCGCTATCCGAGTGTTGCTGTGCGCCAGTGCTGTGTTGACGATGAGGCTGGTGATGATGATGATGATTATTGTTGTTATTTGGATTAGTATTTTTCCTGCTGAGTAAAGGCGTCTGTTGAGGACCCCCGCTCATGCTACTGCACCCTGGAAGGGGCAGGGATTGCTTGGATTGCTGTGAGTCCGTGGAAGGGCCACGAAACGGGGCTCCAAAAGACCCCGTTCCCACCCCGCCACAACTTTTCTGCCGTTGCAGTTTGGAAGTTTTAAGTAAACTGGACATGTCATTAAGTGGAATAAATAACGAGGAAGAAGAAGAATGTGGTGAGGAACAGCGAGAATAAGAAGAATCGTGCTGCTGCTGCTGCTGCTGTTGCTCCTGGAGAGTAGTGTCAGTATTATTGTTATTATTCAGTCGTGTCAGTGGTGCTGGTGCTGATTGGGACTGGTATGGGTCACCTTTACTACCAATGATAGCGGCGGTTTGGGTGACCAGGGACGATGTCCACAGAAAAAACACCGTCTTCACCTCCGCATCTATTACCACCACCACGGTCACCACCTCCGCTTCTGGTACGTCTCTTTATAACACCACCACTGTTAATTCTTGGAATATTAATGAGTTTAATTTTCTGTTTACCACTCCCTGCTACTTGTTTCTTCCTTCGTTTCTTCCGTTCGCCCATTATTTCTCTCATTAGCTTCCTTATTTTGCCGGCTGTACCACCAACCAACTACTAGAAATTACGATCGCTGTTTGTGGCCCAGTTAAGTTTTTTTCTCTCTTATTTATCTCTCACTGCAACTTCTATTGTCCCACCAGCAGCAAAGTTATCTAATCTGACTCTCTCCCTCTCTCTTCTTATTCTTTGTTGTTTAGGAATCTTCGTACAAAAGGAACTTTCTTACAAATTATCATACAAAAGGACTCCCACACCCACCACCAAAATGGCCCAAACCCACCACAATAAAAGGATCATGTTTTCGTATTATTTATACAGTCCCGGTACAAAGTTCCTGGGATAAGGTAGTAGATTTCTTTCACCAAAAATGAATTGGCGTAATAATGAATGGCCTACAACAACTCCTTTTTTATTTCCTTCTCTCACCAGACGAGTCGAAGCAGCAGAGGAAGACAAAGAGTTTCCTTTCCTTTACTCTATCACTTTATAAGGAGCTGAGAGAGCGAGTTGGTGTCCTGCTGTCAGATTTCCGCGTGTTTTCCTTTCTCTTGCAAGTATTTATTTCTCACTGTAACAATGAGTTAACTCTCCTGTACCAAATGTACGTTGCCGTAATGCGCCAACCACCGAATTGTTTCCGTGTTATTATTATTATTATTATTATTATTATTATTATTATTCTCTCTATCTCACTCGTTGTGGACTGTCGTGTTTATAGTTGCAAACTCGAAATTTTATTTATTTTTCTCCTTTCCCGCAGTTATGTCGTAGATAAATTCCAACAAATCAGTCTTTCTTATCCAGAATGAGTTACTCCGTCTAGTACTGTTATCATTATTACAACGGAGAGGAATAAGAAGAGAAGATGATAATGTTGAATTCGATACACGCACACGTCCACATACACACACTCGAAACCGATGAATATAAATTGTTGGCGTTTCTATTTGTATGTGTTACTTTATCGATTAGCGTTGGATTTTTTCTACTTGTTTTTCCTTCAGGAAAGAGTATTCTCACACAGTCAAGACAAGTTGCTGCTCTGCAACCTAGTTCCACTTTCGCAGATGAATAGTAAGATTGTTGTATACTTTGTAGCAACTGCAGACCAAGACCGAATATATATATATATATATTGTAGATCGGAGCTGCGAGCTAGAAACAGTCGTCGCAACCACCACTACAGAGATGTAGTACTTGAAGAGTAATATTGGACTCTGGAGCGGATAAGATTAATGACATGGAAGTATTTTTTGCGAGTGATTAAGGCAATACGATCGTATGATGTCTTTTTCAATACGGCATGGTCGGAGACTTGATTCCTTGTGAAAAAAGAAACGGAGAGTAAAAAAACAAGTAGGGAGAAACAGCCAGGATATATCTGCTGCAGGAAACAGAGGAAGAAGAAGAAGACAAAATTGATGTATAGATTGTATTTGTGTAGGTTTTACTACACGAGCATTTTCTCTCCCTGTATATAATATCGAATTGTGTGTGTATATTATATTTATATACCTCTCTGTATATGCAGATTTTACTTGCCACCAGGACGGCAGTAGGAGAATAGTTGTAACAGCAGCAAATGCAAAAAAAATACGTTCTGTTTTTTCTTCGCTATTTCCTGCTATCCACCAAGGAATATAATATATTATGATGCTGTTTTAGCTCGGCTGTTGGTACGTTGATTGCGGTAAAGAGTACTTTTTAAGAATGAGGAACAAGACGAAGAAAAAGAAGTGGTGGAAACGGGGAGAGAGAGAGTGCTCTTGTTACGGTACTTGGAGAGACGCAAGAAAAGAGCGGTGCAATAATAATAATAAACGACGGTATTACGGCCGCTGATGGGGAATAGACGGGAGGGAAGTATGCATGTGAAGCAGCGGTAATAGTAACGGGCTGGCTTGCAGCGTTGCTCCCCGTATTATGTAGGAAAAGTGGTAAAACTCTCTCTCTCTCTCTTTCTGTTTTCATGTAGGGCTGTACGTTTGTTCTTCTTCTTGTACTTTTTTGGAATAGTTTTTGGTCGTGTGTGCGGTTTTGATTATGCAGGACTGCTACTACTGCCACAGTATAAGTTTTTTTTTGCTTTTATAAAGCTAGTTAAATTTCCTTGACACATAAATATATAGACATTCAAGATAAATGGGGAACCGAACAAGAAACACGGAGAAGGAACGAGCTTGCATGTCTTGAGGTATAGAGGGTGGGCAGATCTAAATAATTTTTCAGCCCACAGCTGGAAACAAAAATGTGATTCACATTACTCATTGTAACAACGTTTAGGAGAGTTTCCGGATGATAGGTACGATGGAATTACGGGTTTGCTGTTATGTTTCTTGGGGGAAAAGGGATTTGCAAGGGGGTCTCTCTGTCTTGTGAGGTGTCGCTCGCAGTTCCGTGTCGAAAAGCAGTAGTGGTAGAAGTAAAGTCGTTTCGGGGGAGGGAGAACATTGTCCGTTTTATTTTATTTTAAATTTTATGGATGTAATTTGGTGAGAAACGACACTTTTGTAATAATCATGGCAAAACGTTCCCAATATTTTTTCTCGATGGAAAGATAAACTGTTTTGTAATACGCATATTTTTTCACGTTCCTTTGCCCGAGCCATGTTTGGAGGCGACTACTACTGGAGTCGGTTGTGAATAGAGAGAGAGAGAGAAGAGGAAAGAGAATGTGGATTGTGTCGTTATTACATATTTTACTTTTCCTTCCTTCTTTCTCACTCTCTCCCTCTCGGTGTAAAATGTATTATCTGCAGAGGAAGAAGCAGGGCGACATTAATTTTCTGAGAATGTGTGCTGTGTAGAGAGCAGTAGTAACATATACGTGTAGTACGGCGGCAGGAGTAGTAAAATTACTACAAAGAAAGGAAAGAACATTCCATTTTTTATATGGGCACGTCAAAGAATGAATATGTGAGAATTTAGTCGTTTTCACAAAAATGCGCATACAATGTGCTCTCCTTTTCCTGCGTTTTTACTTTTTTATGCAAAGTACCTGTTCCGTACTTGGTATTTTATTTATATATATCATTGTTGTGATTGTGAGTGAACGAAATTGTCATGTCGTGCTGCTGCTGCTGCTGTTACTCTGCATTGCTATCACTATTCCATGTGTAAGTGATGTATATAAAAACTGAGAAATAATTTTATTTATCTCGTTTCCTCTTTTCTTTTGACTTGTTCTATCTCGTTGTTTCCTCTTTTTTTGTACTTGGCGTTTCGCTCGGCGTCTTCAAGAATGTGTATTGTTATTTATTGTATGTATTTTTATTGTACAAAAAGGGAAAAAGAGAAAATTATTGCGTTGGGCACTTTCCTATATTTTTTTTTATACTTTTGTCCGTTGGAAATCTGCAACTGGAGCAAAAAAGGGACAACTGCAGCAGGATACAAGATAGTGTCCAGTTTGTTTGTTTCACAGTAGCTCACTTTCGAATATACAGAGAGAGAGAGAGAAAGAGAATCAGGACGACGATAACGACGGAAAACGGGAGAGAGAAACGTATTTTCTTGCAAATGATTCCATACGCGGAAAACTGAGCACACCAACACACGTAACTCGTCGTGGATAATAGCAAGAAAGGAAGGAAGTATCTAGGTAGAACGGAAGTACGAAACGTATTTTCTCCTCTACTAAGAACTACATGGACGACGACGAAAACGCTTCACACGTCACGTTACGTCAACCGTTTGATTTTTTAAAAGATACATGACAGCTAGCACCACGGAGCTCGCCACAAGAGCACACCACTTTTCTGAGAAACGAAAGCAAAACCAACTCTGTCACTCCGCCAGCATTTTATCTCTACTCGATTTTTCTCTTTCCTGCTATGCTGCTCGTCGCTTACTTGTTGTTTTTTTTTCGAGGGGATTAGCTACAATCGTTGCTACTACACACACACGTGTGACGTGACAAGAGTTGATTTGTCCGCAAATAGTTGGAAAAAATTATGATACGAAAATATATGCGCATTCGTATTCACAACGCAAATATTTTTTTATTTGTTCAAGCTGTTTAGTTCCACTTTGCTCTTTACTTTTATAGCCTAATCAAAATAAGGTTTTATTTATTCTATCTTAATATTTTAGGCTAGCACGTAACAGCACAGAGCAGTTATATTGTGCTGCGCACAACAGCTTTTTAAAAAAGGGAGTATGATCAAAACAATAATCATTTAGTACGATTGACGTAACGTCATCATCGTCACCCGTCACCACATGAAGATAGCGACACATACACATAATATTATTTTGTTCCGGGTTTGCATGCAGCAGTGCGCCACCCACCGGTCACCAGACTTTTGGTGTCCCACCACTGCTGTTTAATATAAAATGAAGGTTTGGCGAACACGTTCAAAAATACTTGGTGTAGACATTAGTTGAATTTAAAATAAAAAAAAACAATTGTCAATACATATGGTGTTGTAGCGTGGCAAAATGACGACACAACAGATGGTTACACTAAAACGTACCAGTATAGTAGTACAGTTTAAAACACGCGGATATAAAAAACAGTAATTACACTGGGTTTTGATGACTGCACCAAAAACGCTTTTAAAATTCATAATAAGCCTTTTTATTTTGTCCTTCAGCAGATTGCCATCTTTCTTTGTGCTGCTTGTTATTCTATCACTGGTTGCTGTAACGTTATCGTTATTGGATAGAAAAATGATACACTTTTTGGTCTGGAAAAAAATAACAATTGGTTTTTAATGCGGAAAAGGTGGAAAATCCCGTTTAGTGATGTCGACACTGTTGTACACGTTTACTATTACTGACACTGCTCCTACCGCAGCCGCTTTCAATACATACAAGTCAACCGTGCTGACTGGAGGCTACCAATTTCGGGTAATAATGGAAGAAAGGAGAAAAAAAGTTTTTTTGGTGGGACGATGTGAGTGTCGGTAATAGAAATTGGTGGCGAGAGAGAGAGAGAGAGAAAAGTCGGTGCTGTTGGCTACCAGCAAAATCCGGGAGCAAAAGCAAACAGTCCCGCGTTAGTAGTAGTTGTTGCTGTTGATAATACACCAGAGAGGTTTTTCCTATTTTCCTGAATTAAGGAAATGTGCTTGAATGGATGCACAACGCAGCACCGCCAACAACACAACAACGCGCCATGAATACTTATGATCATGTAATACTTATATCGAGATACGACTTGTGTAGGTGGAGGAAACGACAGGGCATAGATTCCTCCGTCCGTTTCTTTTTTTCACCCTAATGTATACAGTACATTTTAAATGGGAGTTTGATCGATTCTACCACAGAAACGGGAAAAAACCTCGCTGTAGTCCCACGTAGCCGGGGGAGGGAAGAGAAGAACTGCAGTAAGGGCAAGGAGAGAAGTCAAAGAAGTATGTATACACACACACATGACTCGTTAGAATTAAATAGGGACGCTGGCATTTTCCTAAACATGATCGCTTTTCCCTTGTGTTCTTCCTGGAAGATGGAAACGATATACTATAAATAAAGAGGAGGAAGAACGAAACAAATTACGATGATGGGCCACGCCACACAGTCACACAAGCACAGCACAACACAAACATGTACACACTAAGCCAACCTACACACAATTTGTTCTCCTTTCATTTATTACCCCTCTAATCGT
>JAHZNE010008376.1:0-10631 GCA_027744055.1 Callyntrura sp. NNG-2020
CGTATATGTCCTATGAAGTATTGGTGTATTTCTTTCATAAATGCAACATTCAACGACTTGGTATCTATTAGTATAGGTAGAAACAAAAATATGGTGTACATATATTATCATGTGACAAAAGTTTTCGTTTTCTTTAAATGCTCATTCATGTCTGTCTATCTATGGCCTAACATTATGAACAGACAGTGTTTTAAATGAAAGAACATTAGTAACTATCATATATTATCAAATGATTAGGATAGGCTGATGTTGAAATAATCAAAAAGAACAATATTGATACAGGCATGATATGTCACGATAAATTGGAGGAGAGATTGAAATAATTAAATTATAGTGACTGCGTGGTTTAATCATCATTTTAAATCCCATATTTAGAGGTTTGTTAATTGTCATTACCTCACCACGGTTAGAGACGTTACAGAACGAGGTAACGGAACGTTATAAAGACAACTTTGTGCCACTGCGTTATTTGTTAAATTTGCTCTCTATATATAACAATTTATTGCAATTGCTGATATGCAGATATATTCCATTTTGCTACCAAACAAACAGTACTAAATATGTTCATCTATGTTGCCACGTCTTGTAGTTCTTTCGCTACTTTTTTATATTCCCATCATAATGCACTACCGAAGTAACAAGGGGTTTTCTTCTCTACTCAAGCTTTCTATTCTTTTCTTTTTTGTCCTCATCTTCGTCACAGTCCTGTTTTTCAGCTACTTTTTGATGAAAATTCCTCCTGTTCGTTTTTGATTTACAACGCGGGTATGCGGAAAAAATGTACATTCTCAATTTTATACTTAATATGGACTTCTTGGAGTGAAAGATGGCATCTTTTGAGCAGGGCTACCTACCCTGGTTGGTGGCAGGCAGACTGAGTGAATTGCATGCATTTTTCCTCTTTGTCGTTCTTCTCCCAACAATCATCGTCATAACAAGCTAGAAAGCAGAAAGGAACAGTAGTGCAGTAATACGTACACCATCAATACAAATGAATGTAAACGTATAAGCAAGCTAGTAAACCAGATAGTGGAAGAAATGAGGACTTCTCTCTCTCTTTCTCTTTCTATCATCTCCCTTGTCTTGTGCTTATTCTTCGAACGTAACAATAATATTCATCATTTTCCATTCCAATCTCTTTTTCTACTTGACAAGCTTTTTTAAAAGAAAAGAAAAAAGGGATGAAAAGTGGAACTTATTTTATTTTTTCTTCTGTAGAAAATAAAAGAAAAGGGCTTGCGTCTTCTTTAGTATAAATTGTGCCTTACTTCTCCCATTCTCCTTCCCTCTGAAGCTCCCTCCAACCTCTTTTCTAAGCTTGTTTGGGAGTGACTTTTCCCTTTTAAAAGAAGAAAATGGGATGAGATGCCTTTTTTGATTTGCTTCTTCATAAACGATTTGTTTTTAACGTCGAGGTGATATTATGATGTGGCGTTGATGTTGATTCAAAAGAAATTATCGTCTATGTAGGCGTATATTTCTCCTATAGTGAAATTAACAGAGGGAGGGAGCAAAGAGTAACTGCAAATTTCCAATCGTTTCAGGTTCGGTAAACGCTATCTTTCCTATAAGTAACCTCTCAATATGCTTTCCTCTCCTCTGCTCACAATTTTCAGCTTGTGTAACGACTTAGCCCCCTCTCCTTATCCCATTATTCACTTCTCTGTTCTTACTTGAGCTTCAATCCAGTCACATATTTTCCGCCACTATACTCCTCTAACCGGTAGGTATTGTTAATGGCAGTGAAGTGTACTTTTAATACCTATTGTAGACAGGAATAGGGAAAGCTAGAGTAATGAAGGTAAACAGTTGTTATAGCAATTCAACTTTGATTCAACTAAATGAATGATCCTTCTTTTTGTATTGCTTAAAACTCTTACATATGTAAATGAAATTTGTACAGTTGTATATGCATATAGCATCTACCATAAATATAAATGCAACGAGAAGATTTTTAAAATAGGGTAGCGCCAGGTTGAAATAATATAGATGGCAAATGCTTAAAGAGATTCTTTGAAAATAGATCAAGACTTCCATAGGAAAGTGGCGTTCAGTAGTGGGCTAACGGAGTAGTAGAGATGCAACTAACACTCATTCCATTCAGGGAACTGATACCATATTATCCTACCTCAAACCGATTCAACCTTTTTTGCACACATAGACTGATCAAATGCATTTTTCTGTGGGAAAACAAATAAAGGGATTTAAAGAAAGAAGCACTGAAGAACACAAACCGAGTGTTAGAGGATGAAGAAAAGAGAAGATGTATGGAACTAGACGTGAATGGTAAAAGTTTCATTAACCAGACCTAAATTGAGCATACATGCATAACACGACATGTCCGCTCTTTTGCTGGGTGCTCCTATTCCTGTTTCACCAACAACGTGGCAAGTGAAGTTTTGTAGACAAGCCCCTTGCCCGCCAGTGAGTTAAGTGTGTAATGCATTATTTAAAACGTGTGTACTGTATATGTATGTGTGTGTATGTGTGCGGTTAGTTTACTATTTTTCTGTGAATACTTTCATTTTATTTTCATCAGACAGCCAACATATATTCTTCTTCTTCATTTGCTCTGGCATTTAGTGGAAGACAGACAGAGTATTGGACTTGTTTTTACCATTTGCATCTTTTCCTGTCAGCGTTTTCTCTTCGCTGGATTGTTTAACACTATTTCTGCCTGTGCTAACCAACACTCTTTTTAAAACCATGTACGTATTTTAGTATTCTTCTTTTCTTTTATGAATAAAGGAAAGGGAAAAGTAGCAACGTCAAATGCAGGAATTTGTACAGAAACACACACACACACACTGCTTGCTTTCAAGGGATAACAGTTATATGGGCTTATGTTTGTGGATGAAAATATATTTTACTGTTGTGTGGATATGTGTGAAAAAGGGAACATAAAATCTGTTTTATGGTGGCAAATGGAATGCACACACAAAAGCGGCAGCTCCACACAACCACGTCTGTCTTGCTGAAATCTTCACAAAGATCTCTACTATTCTTGTCGACATCTGTACACACTGCTTTATGCTCCTTCTTCTCACTCTCATTCTGTTACGACGGTGGCGGTTGTGTGTGTGTGTGGTGAGTTAGAGTGAAATGAATGGATATCACACTCGAACTCTTTCTCTCACAAACACAAACGTTTTTGTGCATGTGAATCCAAATATGGTTGATAGACATATGTATAATGTTACTATGCCTACTATCTTTAAAATGCATTTATATGGCAGCGGTAGTAATAGTGGTGTTGGCGGTGGTAGGTGATGATGGCTATACATGCTATGAGGCTCTGTCTTGGTGGTTTTAGTAAAAGTGTTGATGGTGGTAAAAAGGAAAAAAGGCTACATCACCACTGCCACCACCCATTATAATTATACTGACTTTTTAACGTTTCACTTGTGAATAGTTACTTAAAACTGTACTAAATGATATGGTGACATGCACATATGCTAGCCATCTACCAATATATCTGTAGCAGAGTACATGCATAATTCTGACTGTTCACATGTACACACGTTATTTCTTTCTGCTTCCTTACCAGTTTCAGTTTTCCTGTCTTAAATCCTTTTCGCCGTTTCTCTACGTTTTCGGGATGATGATGTTGATAATGATGGGTTTTTGCTATTCTTAATATTTTTTTATTTGTTTACATTTTAGGTTGCTGACTGTCTGTGTTGTGTACAAATAGACTAGAACTTCTATTAAAGCGGGTCTGGCACAGAGGCATTCGTACAGTAACAGCTTAACAGGAAGGAATAAGAGGAATGATGGGCGGTCACGAATAAGCTCCCTGGTTATCACTATCTCTCTTTTCCTATCAGCTTGTCTTCACGGACCTGATGTTTTCTTTCCATATTTAACCAGAATTCTTGTTTTATTTAGCAGCTTCCTATATGTGTGCATGTATGTATGCATAAAAGTGGAAAGTTACATTCATTGTGAGTGAACATACATGTACGACGAACTACTTTCCTAGAGGTTATGTATATGTACCTATGTAATAACGATATTAAACGTTCATCGTCATCCTCATTATTTGATGTATATACCTATTTAATATGCAGCAGCGTTTGAAATGTATATTGGGTTGCCTAAGAATTGTGGATGGTTTTCAGATTAAATTTTTCCTTCTTTGAGATTTTTTCATCTTTTCACGTCTCTTCCCTTTTGCTGGGGTTTTTCGTGATGTTTTTTATTTGCTTTTTTTCATGATGACGATGATGGAATACTTGTACCGTACATACGAGAGGAAGAGGGAAAACAGCTAAGCTATGCAACGTTTGCGATTTCCCGTTGATGTTCGCACAACGGACCATCTAAAAGTTAGAATTTTCGTCTTTTAGGGCAAACCTAGGGAAACGACGAGTTCGTAATTTTCTTTCAACAGTTTTAGTCAGAATGGAGCTGTTTAGTACATCAGCAGTTTTTATTGTGAATGCCTTTTATCTGCATTTATACGTATATGTGTGTGTACTCTTGGTGGGAGCAGCTTCGCGCATACACACGCTTTTCACTTGTTTTCAACTGCTGTTTCTCAAATCATTTCTAAAAATTCATCAATGCTGATGATGAGGATGATGCTTTTTAATGATGACTGATGAAAATTGCTATGGGAAAGAAGAAAAAGAAAACTGTGAGAGTTGAAGCTGGGAAAAAAGCTGTGAACTAGACGGAAATGAAAGGATTTTCTTCTTCAGCTTTAGTATAAGTATACAGACAACTTTTCTTTAGTTACATTTTCCATTCTTTTTACGGTTACATCTGCCGCGCCTTCACTTCCTGCAAAAATAACAAGAATGCTTTTCCAAGTGCAACTGTATCATCACCGTCTTTTCTTCCCAGGAAAAATGGATATGCTACGGGCTTGACGGTGGTGCGGTTAACTACAACAGTTTAGTTTGAACCATATTAGATATAAAATTGTTATACATACATACATTTGAACAAGAAGTCACGATGAGTTACGTGATCTTTGGCAATTAAAGTCCACTTACCTTTTCTTATTTTTCTTGTCGTGCCACACGTATCTTTTTGCAGTTCATAGAGAAGGTAAATCTCCGCGAATTTCTTTACCAACGCGCTGCACTAGTACACTGTTGGGAAACCATTAGACAGGGTGAAGGGAAAGAGGGAAAGAGAAATAAAGAAAAAGAGGTCTGCAAATTATGCGTTTCAGTTCACCGACCCACACACAAGACACAGGATGTGAAAAAGCATTTTCATGTGTTGTAGGATGTGAATGGGTGATGAGGATGACGAGGCCGATGCTCATAGATGTTGGTACTACCTATAATTTGAAAGCTGATATTTGCCACCTAGGAATATATAAGTTGCATACTAACTAAATGCGTACATATACACAGAGGAATTATCTACGTAAGTGGAATGGAATGCTCTGCTCGGGACGAAAGAGGGAAAATATTCACATAAATCTTGAAGAAACGTTGTTGTGATCATAAAAATGTGGTGAGGGCGAAGGTATAAAAAGACAGAGAGGAAGAAATTGATTTACATGCTAATAAAAAATGTCAAAATTGAACTTTGACTATTACTAATAAAAATACAGGGAATTTTACTAATACCCCGGTGACTAATGCATGCTAACATTGCTCTTTGCTAACATTTCCCTCGTCTTCCCTTTCTCTCTCGTATATAGCCACACCATCCTGCTACCTACACCTTTCTACTGAAAGTCACGGGTAATCACCGACTTTATGACTGTTGTGGGGGCTGGGCTCTGAGTTGGCTCCTGAAATGGAGAGAAGACTGCCGAGTGGAAAAGTTGAAAATGAGTGCGACAGCTTAACAGGAAAATTTTGTTCCAGATTTTATGTGCTCGCAGCTGAATAAGTTTTTGAGAGTAGGCAATAAAATGAATAATATCTAACATCATCATTATCATCAGACGATATCACATCGAAAATACGCTTGTCTGTGAAACTGCCTATTTGATATGGCTTTCTGGATCCATTATTAGATGGAGAAAATTACTTGTATTTCATTTATATTTTGTGAGCGTCTATTCACTATTCCTCAAATGTTATATTGTCTACAGGCAATTGATGCGCACAACGACGATGAGAATCCTGATTGAATAGAAAAAGGGAATAATATAGATTTTATGATGAGTATAGCGGAAACTTGCCTTTCATTGATCAAGGGAGAAAAGGAGGAAACTAATTGGAAACTCATTGCCTCCACCACGGACCTTTGGAAGGGAGGCTATATATAAGGTGACGGTGAATGTGTGCGTTATAGCATACCTCGTCATCATCGTCACTTATTCTTATTTATGCCAGCTCATTATCATCATCACAAGCATCTTCCTCCCTTTTCTTTTACCCAGTCTACCACGAGTGTGTTCGCCTCTCGGATGGCGGACATTGTATGAATCCTGTGTTGTTGCTATTGAACACGCTTTTATTCTTATGACGGCAGCAGCAGCATCATTGACAGCGGAGTTGAGGCAGAAGGAAATGAAATCTTGTCATGTTTTCTAGATGAATATGGTATTATAACTGTATTACAATACATGATGATTTCTATTGGTTTGTTGTATACCATATTAAAAAGAGTATAGGATACGGAGGAGAATGCAGCCTAGTTTTGATCTTGACGGCTGTGGTGTTGCTTTCCCGGTGATTATGACTCCGCTTCTGTTTGCTACTTACCAACTTTGAATGAAACACCCAGAGAGATGGAATATTTTCTGGTTAGTGGAACCCACTCAAAACCACATTTGAATCGGAGCGTATCATCATCATCAGCAGCAGCAGCAGCATCATCTCGACAGTAGAGGCAAAGCAACGTTATACAATAAAGTAAATGGTAGTAGGAGAGTGATTCTGAGGGAAATTTCAATAGGGGCATCAGCAACACCATCATCATCACTATCGCAATCCTCGTTATTCGGCTCGTTGTCTATCCGTAATGTCGTGATTGAGGTGAAGCAGAGCATCACCAGCGCCATTGGTATCACACCTCCCTCAGTATTTTTTGTTGTGAAAATTGCCGTGATTTCTGCCCCCACTTGCTTTCTATGGACTATAATTTCGTGATTTTCCTTAGACCCTTTTATTGTTCCACATAATTGTACACATAAAGGGGAATATGGTAGGTGCTTTTATACACGCATTACATGCACATTTTGTTGTGTGTAATAGTTAGTGCTATTATTATCTCTCCTTTCGCTTCAGTTTCTATCTTTACCGTTTCGCCTGTTAATGCTCGCAGTCGATGACAGTTTCATACAAAATTGGACGTCGACACTGCCATATTGCGCGTTGCAAAATACATTTACCATCTGGATCACATAGCAACGACAAATACTTGAAATGTTACGACACGACCACCTTTAAGTTTAAAAAATATTGATTACACACAGCGACACTAGGGAAGGGACAGGATAAAGTGAAGATATGATCGGTTCACAGGGTAAAACTGTGATATAACTGCATTCGTACTAATGTACTTTCATTTCATATATACTTTCCTCAATGAAAAGTACATTAAGGAATTCGGCATGAGAGATCTGCTGCTGTTATGGAACTGTACCTTGGGGCAGTGAGAATTGCGTTAAGCAATCAAAAATCAAGCAGTTGCAGGTTCGACGTACAGCCACTATTTATTTGTAGACATATCAACATGACGCTGGGAGAATATTCGATATATTGATTGACGATGATGAATCCAGTGATCGCGATTGTTGTTTTGAGCATAGCATGTTACCATAAAAGTCTTCATAATATTTGCTGTTTGCATTTAATGTCTTCAAGTAAACTGTGTACGTACGTGCACATTTCATTCGTCTAGCCAGATTATTATGCTTTTTCTTCAACATATTAAGTTTTTATAGAGATTTAGCTATACGAAAAATGGAAAACGAAAACAGCATGAACCGAGAAGTGAAAGCATGTACGAGATTTGTACGATTCCTCAAGAATTTCAGATAGGGTAGTAGCATCGAAGTTTTGAGTTTGAACATTAAAATTAGTAAAATTGCATTGCGAGATTGCATGTACTGGAACCCTTTGCATAATTGTCTTATCTTGTTGAAGTACTGTCGCCCGTCCACAAGTAGATTATACCGAAAAACCAAGTTTTTTCCAATATGATGCCACATCAATTAATGAATCTGACTCTCACCGATGCATAAATAAGGGATAATTCAAATACGTTTTAATACTTTTTAAATTTATTCTGTCTTCCGGTAAAAATAACTTTATATCATCATCATTTTATTGAAAGTTGAAGCTGTTTATATTGCAATACATTCCAATTTCTTTTACATTACACTTTCTATGCGTTTGCCTTTTCGTTTTGTACACTACCACTTTCTTCGGCTCTTCGTTGAGGCTTACACTTACCATAGAAGCACTGCTTGAATTTATCATCAAAGTGTAGGTTTCTTCTAGCTAACCCAAAAGGCTGTCACGGTCATGATATATTAACTGCCCGTTCGGTTGGTCGGTCGAGGTCGGACCTAGACTTGAAACTGCACACTTTTCTCGAAAATGAATTTGAAATATTCATAATGTTTCAATTTTGATTTATAAGCCCTTTCTTTCATCCTCTAAATTGCATGTGTAAGAAATATTGAATTTTTATTAAATGCATTCAAAGTGTCCCTTTATACGTAAGTAAGTATACCTAAAATGTGTGTATTCTGTACGTGCTACAACGATGCAAGATGCAACATGGTCATTGATCTTTTTTCGCTTGAACACAATTCTTCAGTATAGCTTGGTTTAGTTACTATCCTTTAGCTGGAAAATTGTATCAGCGTCAGTACCAATTCCATTTTGTCTTATTCATGCTCTGCTCACATCATATTTTTCCTGTCATATCTGTTCACGACAATACCGTGCGTGGTAGTGGGCAACTTTGTGGCATTACTTTTTCTACCGTATTGTTACAACCTTTACAAACGTCAGTACATCTGTTTGGAAAAATAGTTTATGCTAGTTCATTCTTTCTTACGCCTACCGCTAGACTCTTATGATTGACTGGGTTACTTGCTGACACATCTAATAAAATCGTTCAAAAATGTTACTCGCTCACACTATTGACGTTTATTGGGAAAATCTCCATTAAAAAGAATGCGTGGCTGGGCGAATTCTGAACAACGGAACCAATAGCTACTCAAAGTAATCTTGCTTGACCTATCAACCCCAATATATCCACTTATTTATTCTTTTAACCAACGGAAGGCAGGGGAAATATCATTTGTATTGAATCGTTCTTAGACAATTCAAAATGTTATGAGCATTTTGACTCCATAAAGTGCCTTCATAGAAAACAGTTCTCTCTGTTGAATACAACTTTTCAGGTGTCAGGCATCATCGGACCAGAGGATTTGTCACAAACATAAAAATATCTCTAACTTTTGTCCTTTTTAAACATGGAAACTATGGAAGCTCTATCTTAATGCGATTAGATTTCGTAGTTAAGTTTAATTTGGGATTGTACTGTACGTTTATATGGTAAAAGAGCTAGGGTTAAGTTTATAGTATGAGCAAGCACATATAAGTATTCCGTTTCAGATGAAAGATGCAAGTTAATCGAATTTCAGATTCCAGAACCAGTCATATTCCGCCAGCCGATTCTGATGTAGAATTCTGCTGCAATTTAGCAGAATTTCAGAATCGGAGTCTTGCAGGATTCTGTGAACCCTTCAAAATTAGATGCCAGTAAAGCTAAAATTAACATTTTGAGGTTCTATGACGTTGATTTTACCTCAACTCCCCTGGAGACGTACCCCAGTGTAAAATTACCAATTTAACATATACCTCCACCAAACTTGGTATATTAGGGTTGTCGCTTACGGGGAATATAAATGTGACTTTAGCTTTACACCCCCCTGGAGACGTCCGTAAGTGGTAAAATTGCCCAATTACGCCATATTTTTCATGAAATTTGGAACGTGTTTGAATCATGTTTTTAGCTGCAAATAATTCAAAAACTGCATATCTCCACTAAAAGACTTTCTGGAAATGTGTCAAGTAAAATTTGTGAAGAAATAGATGAGAGGCGTAAAGTTGATGCTTGAACATTACGTAGTAAAATGCTATTGCTGTTTCTCTGCTTCTGCTTGACTTGGGTCAGACATGCTTTATGTACGACCAGCCTTCGGTGGAGTATCTAGGAATCCTTTGCGTCTTAAGGCAGGCCTGTCATAAACACTTTTCTTGAAAGAAAGCGAATTTCAAAATTATTTTTTGCAAGTAAATAGGTAAGGTCAATATCTCGACCGTGGTTTGTAGATGGGCTATAGAGGTCAACCCCCGGAGGGCGGGCGGTAACGGCAGGGGTAAAAATTAAAAGTTAGCCAAATTAGCTCAAATTCAGAATATAGGTAGGTCTATAGCAGGTAAATAACTTTACCAAGTTTGACCCAGATTTGTTGACCCCTTTGGCACCCCGGGGATATGTAAGTTTAAATTTTGTTTTTACCGTTTCAAGACGTTTGAAAGTATCCTATTTGAAATTATCGTTCCATTTGAAATTAACATATTTCATTTGAAATTAACCTATTCCATTTGAAATTAACCTATTCCATTTGAAATTAACCTATTCCATTTGAAATTAACCTATTCCATTTGAAATTAACCTATTCCATTTGAAAT
>JAHZNE010008377.1:0-10527 GCA_027744055.1 Callyntrura sp. NNG-2020
TATCTAATGAAACAGAGTAACTAACATTTGATAACATTGGTCACATATACTCTTTGTTAGAATTTAATCTTTTCCCATCTATTTATTTCTTAAATCTATTGTTTAAACTATGCACAATTTGGTTACTAAGGTATACACTATTTTCATTGAATAGAAGTGTCATTTAATAAATCAACATTAAAAATGCAATGGAATCAAAGCAACTAAACATGGTTTGGACTGGGAACAAAATATAAACGACAAGAATGGAAAACAGGACACAAAGGTTGTGGTGAAATCAAGTATATATACCACTTAGCCAGTTATAAAGGAAAGTATTTGTTTTGCTAAAATTGTTAAAGGAAAAATATTCAATAATATATCCGTGCTGGAAACTGCGCAATATTATACAACGCAGCATCAATAAAAATCAAGATTTCCCTCAGCACCATCTGAAAAGGAATTCTTAAGACTGCTTCATCATAATGCCGAGAAATTATGGTGCACAGTAGTGGATAAATTGTTGGACAAGAAAACTGACAAATGATTGTGAATAGTAGGATCTGATGTAACAGTAACAATAATACAACGTGCTTTCTTGCATGACCACGTTTGACCAGAAAATATTTTTGTGTACAGAAGAAGTAGCTAAGCACCAAGCCAGCAGAAGTGGTATAATAGAAGGCCAACAAGTTCGTCATCACGGACGCTGTGCATGCAAAAGCAGGTTTAGTGGAGTGAAGAGTAAAAATCAATGTCAACCAGGTACTATGTACGTATTATATCATCTCGTATATTACCACATTAACCCCAACCTCTGAATATCCGGTAAACATATAAGTGACAGAGTAGAGATTACTTGTAAAACCGAGTATGAATCGTCTTCTTGTTGTACATATCTGAAAAACGAGAAAAATTCGACAAAATTTTAAACATTGATGCGTGGAAGGGGGATGATATAAATGGCGATTTAAATTGAGAGGTGACGTAGTATTGACTCCCGAACGTAATGTCAAAATTCAAATTCATGTCAATGTTTTAAATACTGACATTTAATCTAGTTTAGTGTCCAAACGGTTTAAACGACAACTAGGCACACACATACTGGAGGTGACCCCCGATTGATTACAGAGATAGCCATTTTGGTGTTGACCTTTTACCTACTCTGTTGTTCATTCGCGTTGATCGATAAGCACCTATAAACTATTCGTGTATTCGTGTTTGATTATCATGACATAAGTTACGTTTGTACTAATTTAGTGCTACGGTACTCTTTTAAGAATCAATTTACTTTTTGATAAACTTTCTATTTAACTCCATCCTCCCAAGTGGGTGATCCACAATAAGATATGGCGCCTTTCAAGTTCCGAAAAAAAACTCCAAAATTCCATTGTGTTTCTAAAAATTGCTCGAACCGACATAGGCAGACGGACGGACGTAGTAGAAGCTATATTTGACTTTGTCACCTAATAATACATCATAGCTTTTCAAACGGATCGCATAGCCCCTGCAAACAGTCGTCGTAAATACAAATATGACATAGTATAAGTCAACAAATGCTTGGTTTCTCAAAAACTGGGCAAACAACAGTATGATAGACATTTAATCAAATAGATCAACACCAAAGATGTTTTACGCTATTTAAAATTGTTATAGAATTGAACTTTGTGCTCACAACAATTAAACGAAATTACGAGGTATGTATATAGTATTAAGCTATTATAAGCTATATTAACATCAACCAAACCGAAATACGTTTTTCTATAAATAGCCGTTCCAGTAATTGAAGGATTGATAGTAATGATACGTATATGTGTATAAAATGAATATCCAGTGCAAAGGAAAGATGGAAATTGTTATCGGCAACTCTACTAGCCAGCAAACACTTTATCTATCCGCATACAACACATCATAACAGCCTCTGTAGACAAAATGTTTAAGAGTTTTTTAGAGTCCAGAAATGTGTACTGGGTAGTTTTAAACATCCAACAATCTATGTGCTGGGAACTGGTAAGTTGAGTTCGCTGTAATAGTCGTGTCGTGTCGGTATTCAATAGTAGTGGTCGCGGCCATGAAAAATGTTTAGGGTAAGTTTATTCTAATAATAGACGGTAGGGTATAATGCCGGATTGGCCGTTAAATTATGATGCTTACCAACGGCGCATGAAAATATGTATAGGTCATCCTTGCCCTTGATTTTAATAGTAATTTTTACATTAAATAATTGGGAATTAAAAGAGTTTTAGACTTTTGTAACCGCAAAATGTAACTTTACGTCGATTTGCTACGGCGATGAGTACCCATGTACGGTTGATTACTGGTAGTTTGTTGTCTGGAAATGTGTTGGAAGACATTTGAATAAAACACTCATGACGACAACAGGAAGCGGCCATTTAGCTACAGAAAAAAATATTAAAACTCTTCTCTCATACGGGCAATTCTCTCTTAAAGTTATTTCCAATTTTCGTACAACAGCAGCTCTCCAGGCAAGACAGACGGAAGAACTGTGAACCGATAAACACACATTTTACATTACATTGTTCATGACCGGAATCTCAATAGTCATATAGTCATAGTAATACTGCAATGGTGGATGCTTGGAAAGTATGTTTGACATACTCTTAAAAGGCTCAAGCTAACACCGTGTTTTGTAGTTAGACGAAGAGTCGCGGTGCGGTCTTTTACACCACAATTTCTCGGCAAAGTGAACCTGTTCCACGAAGGACAAAGTCGTTTACCGAGCCAAGCAAACAACAATCAAATCAATGCCTGTCTCCAAGCTTCAAATTTTTCCAGTATATTGATGGCTGCGTTATTGTTGTGTTGTTGAAAGTTATGTTGTTTTTGTTACTACAAGGACAATCGCATCTTATATATCTCCCCGTGGTTGCCCCTAGGCAGAGTACTACTACTACACCCCTTTCACTTGGACTTGAGTCAGTATTATGTACGTGCCACAAAAATAATTTATGTGCATGAGTGGGTTCGTGGGTGAGATGCACGACGATCTTGTGAGCCGAGCCAGGTACCAGAGAGCGTGAGTCGTACAATGGTACATCATGCAATAAACTTAAGTATTGTTCTTCTTGTAACCTGTAATTTTTGTTGTTTCAAAAAGTTCCCACTTTTCTTTTCGACATTCCCAGCAATTGACGGGCATAATTTTTCAGCGGAGGTACGGGTACGACTCGTTATGCACAGGCTTCAATTTTCGCTTACAAATTAATCTAATGCACACGTACATTCTCCATGACTGACAAGGTCAAAGGTGATTTTTAGTCGCACAAAAAGAAATACACATACAAGATTTCAAAACGTAATGCTCAGATCCCATCAGAAAAATGCATGCAAAACAAAGTTGTTAATGCCTATTCAAACTGGTTCCGACAATAATACACCTAATTAACACCAACGTCGGTAATTTATTCCCTTATTTTTGCCAATACCTCTCATTGCACGCTGGTTAGTGAAGAGTATCAGCTAAAGGAAATAAAAATCTATCTTTTACGATAGAATTTTGAAAAGTATGTCAATTGCACAACATCCACCTGTTACCGGGGTCCCTTCACACGCAAGTGCAGGTACAGGAAAACGTTGTTGCAGTACCATCGACGGATATTATATCACAAACGCACAATCGTTGGTGAGTGGTGACTGAGAACTCATTATCCCTTTCATTAAATATATATTGCATGAAGTTGATAGCATGTCTATATTGCGAGGGGAGGAAATATATTTATTAAACACCGACTATGACTCATCTCCACATCCACAAGCCAGTCAGTCATCATATATACGACCGCAGGTAAGTATTTTCATTTACTTGAATAATGAGGGTTGACTCATTGGCTCATATTTCCGTTTTCCTCATATCAAAAAAGACATGCTGCGCGTTTCGGTTTCGGCTGCGATTTTGTGAATAACTTTTTTTTACTTTCCTCTTATTTGCTTGCTGATGCCATATATGACAATGACTTGCACCTTACTACTAAACCCGATGAAACCCAAATCAATTGGCAAAACTGACGAAGTCATTTGATCACCTCTACTACACCTTAGAAAACGTACATACATTGAGCACTGGTCACCCTATCCATCTAGATTTTTACAAAGTCATTTATTTTAACATCCTTACATTTTAATAAAACTGCGTAAACAATATGTAGTACGTAAGTAGAGATTGAGTAGAATAGTATACCTATAAGTTACATAGAAAGTAATGTTTTGCCCAAAACTGATGATATAAACTCGAAACACGATTTTATTTCAACTGTATGGCTAATAATGGGGAAGCACAATTTCTCTTTAGGTACCATATTTTCTGGGGTTGGTGTAGGCATACAAACAATACTCACACGGGGTGTCTTTCTATATCTCATCTACACAGAAAGCACGTCCCCCTTCTAATTCCAACAGTGAAAACGAAACATAGCCAGGAAATTGAAGTTTGATTGTGATTTCTTCATTCAAACAAGAGACTGATCAGCTTTACAGCAAACTGTTACAATAATGCGTAATGGGTGGCTCGTAGGGCCTTGTTTAGGTTTCAAATTTGCATATAATAAGTCATACAAAGAAAAACGTTCATAAAATGGAATACCTTCTCGTTAAACTGTACCAACAAAACATGCACCTTTCAAATGTGATAACGTAAATATAGATCGGGAGATCATTGTAATTTGCATATGATCATAACACGTTGATTACCATACCTTATGCATAACAGAGAGATATTTGAAAGAGAGACTTCTTGAACAAAAAATCCTATTAAAAGTATCTACTGGTCTTCAAAGTAATCATTAGAAAATACCCTGTGAGTAGGTACTAGCAAATTTTTACTGCAAAGATGTCGAATTGGTCCTCAAAAATAAAGATACCTACATTTGTATTCATCCCATGCAGAAACTCCATCTTCGTGATCACATTCTTCAGCATAACTCGTTAAATAAAGCAACAGGTATCATCATCATCATCGTCGCACTGCTGAAATGCCGCGAGTAAAAATCTCTGCCTGCGAACACGACGGATATTTCATAGATAAGTACTACACACAGAGTGAATATTATTTGCTATAATGTCTTGTTGTTGTATACAAGTTCCAACAATCTGCATATGCGCCCACTGTGTAATGTTGCCTTTGAACAATCTGTATTCCGTATACAAAACCATCTCCGCTGTTGATTCTATTGCATACAAATGCACACACGTTTCTTTATTCAAGGCGTAATGTTGAGAGAACAGGTACAAAATCAAGTTTGTATCAATGTTTTCATCTTACTCATAATTTTACAGCGTCTGCTGACTAACTGACTGACTGAGGACCCCTACTTTATTCGTTTGAAAATAAAGTGGAGTGTTGGTTCTACCACCACCACTACCCTATCAAGTTATTCTTTTGCGAGGTTTCGTTTTGGACACGATGAAGGTATACGGGTCTACATATATTATATTCGACGAGATTATAAAGTAACGCTTGCATGCACGACGAAGAGAAAAATATATATAGCTTGCGATGATCATGGTGGCTTGCAATAACGTGAACAGTAAAAAGGGGGAAAACCACCCCCTTCACCCTTAGTAAAAACTCACGCATGTAAATAGATACACATATATATATACTCAACCTCCACTTATATAATATTATTAATGGCTTTATAGTATGTATCAAACAGGCACTCTGACGAAGCAGTTAGGTCGCTCCACAGGTTTGTGTGGGTAGTAACAACACTTTTATACCTATATGTACATTTTTTTATTTTGCTTTTGTATCAAAGTTAAGGTAAGGCGAGGTGGAGGATGCATGGTGGATAATATTTTGGTAGTAGACGGCGACCCTACTTGCAAGATATAACGCGAAGGTATACCCTAACAATACTGAAAAATGTCTGCCATTGTATGTACAAACAAGTTTTGTAGCAGGTTCAACAATGCGCGTATCTCAAGCAGGTAAAAATAATGTGGAATGAGTAATGCATAAATATAAAATAAAGTGAATACATAAAGATACATGTATTTTATTCTCAGAGTGGTTTTTACATTCTGTTAGTTTAGCAATAAAGAGAGGAGCCTCATGTCCGTTGCATGATTTTCGATTTTCCACTATGATCATTGTGCTATCATACTTTGAAAAGGAAACATCAAGAAGACACCTTTTTGTGAGGGTTCGAGACAAGTGAGCCTATATAATATTGTCGACGACAGGCAGCAGTAGCAGCAACAATGTTCATATAACATTACATTATGTTCCTACATTTCCTATATGTAGTAAAACAGTTTCTTTACCCTATATGTTCTTGAGTGCATACGTAAAATTACCTGCGTAGGGAGGGTGATACCGTAGGAAGTGTACAGGACAGGTAACATTATTACCTGGGACATTAGTTTTTGTGGGAGAACCCTTGAGAAAAGTAGGGGTTCGCGTTGTTCTGGTGTTGGTGTTTTACTGCTATTTGTATCACAAGTATTCTTTTAGTCCTCCAAGCTTTCGTAGCATTGGCAAATCGTAAACCTCTAAGGTTCGGACGCAACACCATTAGGACTATCGGAATAAGGATGGGATTTCGAAAAGAGTTGTAAAGGTGACAACAGTTTAATTAACTTTGAAAAGTCTGACTTCACACCAAAGCAAGTGTGGGTTGGTTACACATAAAAATCCGACACTGATCCTACGTTGTTGTACTTTGTACTGTACCCTTCCAACGCATTTAGTGCACAAACTGAAACATCATCGATCACAGGATTTTGCATGTATGTGTGCCGTGGATTGTGCAATATAGCTTAAATAACTGAACGTGTAGCTTAAATGCGGATTTGGATGTCGATGTCACCAAAACTCGTATCGATGAGGATATAAATTGAAGTTAATACCTGAGAGGATATCAATGTGCAATAAAGCATCATTTACTCACTATGTATACATCTCTAACACGTAACGTCCAGCAAGTGTTTTCAGGATTAAGAAGCAAGTACAACAAAATCGCAGACGTAGATTTATCATCTTACACAGTAAATAATTTCTCTTGTGCAATTTAACATTTTATTGTGCTTCTGCTTCAAAAATGAATTTACGCTTCATAAAAGTGTACATATGTTACTGTTGTACATACAAATTCATCGCTTCCTAAACAATAAAATTGACTGTGCCGATTGCCGATAGCCGATACACACGTCGACTTGTCTGAGCGATTCGATCAATTTGATAGTCTGTATTTATGGTGCATTGTATGGAAATGAAGACGAACACATATAGTCATTACATTTTATCAAAAATATTTATCATCAAGACTTTTTGAAAGCCGAATCAGTGATGTACGATCTGATGAACTTTTGTAATCGGGTGGAAGCTGATACATGTGCAATTGTTAGTGACACGAAGCGGCAGCAGTAAATCATAAATCACATTTGATGTCATCCGGTTGTTGTTGTTGTTGTCGTTGAGTGCACACTTTTCTATTAACTCTGTGACTATGTGACAATAAGTTTTTAATCAAACAATCGAAGGACTGTCAATCAAATGTTTTGTCGAGCCATCTTCATCATACAAATTAGGCCTGCAGCAACATATCAACGATACCAAAATATAAAGATGCGCTCACATTTTCCCTTATTAGCAGCAGACGAGTGAAAAGCTTTTGATGGTTCGTGTGCGTGTACAGAGCTCTTGTAGAAGGTGAAGCATCAAGTATCATTGTACACACGGTGCCCTGTAAACTAATGAAGTCGGTGGATGATGATGAGCAATGACCGTTGCCGGCTTACTATATATGCAAAATGGTGGAAGTCTTGAATGTTTCCTTTAATACACACTAGCGAAGCGACGATTATAATGATTGCTTTTCTCTGAATTGTACACGTTTACTTGTGTGAGGCTGTGTCAACAGTATGAGTAAATAGTAAATAGATGTGTTCAGATACTAGCTTGTATGTGCCCGTTTGTATTTAGAAATAATAGAAAATTCAGACATTCTCAAAAAGCAATCTATTACTGCAATGATCCCGCAGGGACTAATTGAGAAATCTTACTGCTGGTAAGCTTTGCCTCCTTTCTATTTCATTTATCACAATGTCCCCTTGAAATCTCTCTGTATATTACAACAGCACAAACAACGCAATTAGGTTACACTTACAAAACACCACCACACTATGACTGCTGAAGATGAGTCTTGCAAGCTAATTTCAAAACAGAAAGAACATTATTCTACAACTTTAACATCTCAAATCATTTCTTTTTAAATAGTTTAATTCACACATCCAACTTGACTGTGTTTAAAAAAATATTATTAAGGTTATGTAATGCGTGTAACCAGCAAGAAGTGGGATGTCTGTTGCTTGCTTGCTGTGTGAACTGACTTTTTGCCAAGAAAATGATGATATGCAAATGTAATCAAGCAAGAAAATTAGGTATCATGGAATTTATGAGCCACGCTATCCCCAGATTCTCGTTTCTAAAAAAGATATTCCTTCCAGAATAGTTGAGAATGAACCATTATTGGTTTAAATGAACCAGGATAATTATTGAGCATAGATTTAATCTGTTTTTAAAATGTCATTTACATTTACATTATTTTAAAAGCAGAAGACATTCTCCTCTTAAAATTGCCTTGCTTTAAAATACCGCCGGTAAAGTTGTTATTGCTAAAAATCTGTAATATTGATCAAAAGACTGCCAACTATGTAGTTCCGACAAATTAAAATTTTCCTGAGTCGCCTCTAATGACTTTACTCCGTGATGATGATTACACCTACAATTGTTGCGGAATAAATATTTTTCATGTTGCTTCTTGATACATAAAAAACAGAAGTATATTTAAGGTGTTACTATTTGGAATGTTTTTAACAAAAATTAATGAAACGACTTCTTATCTATAATAATTATCATATAGGTTGTCAAAAGCTGCCTGCCACAGTTCCATATTGGTGTTATTTACCATGCTAAAAACTGTTGCATTATTCATGACGCATAGGGGGATGGGGAGAATGGGGAGTAATAGCATAATGGATTTTAAAATTGTATGCGACTTGTGTTACAAGGTAGGGACAGTTTGGTTGTCGTTCCATCGCTCAACTAAGTTTGATTGGTTGTTTTTGTTTTATTCCGAGCATCCTTCATAGTTTTTGCACGTCGTAGTGAGTAGTACAAATCCAGCATTTAGAGCCCCCACCTACCAAAATGACAGCCACGTAAAAAATCGTGCTAGCAGTCAGCAGAATAAATTCTGATTGTACAAGTCATCTTGTCAAAATATTTGTTCTCATCCTAAGCGCAGAATTTCCCCACCTTTCTCCGGGTGGGACCTTTACTCACGATCATGATAATAAGTGTCTTTGGTTTTTTGCGCAGGTTTATCCTCTGTTGGTGAAAGATTCTTAGGGCAGCACTCTTTTGCCACTCGTTTTACTGTGATTTGCTTACTACGTACATGAAACATAGGATGGCATATACAGAATGATAATGGCATCAGGGTAATGATAATGATACTAATACCTAATAAGTGTGGAGTTTTTTTCGGCTGATGGGGAGCACCCCCGAACTTTTTATTTCTTTGCTGGTGCCCAAGCCAGCTAGCAGCGGTCATTCAGGTTAAACTCTATTGTAACCATGTAATGATGTAATATAAATTCTGCCTAAACTCTGCGGCATTTTAAGCTGATCATACCAGCATAAAGTTGAAGGCATTTTGTTGTTCTTATCTGCTGTCTCCTTTCACAGTAAATCAACAATAATTTATGAGCCTCACGTAAACTTATTATTTTCGTTTAGTTTAATTTATGTATACGTGAATTGCAATTGCACTTGTTGTATTAATGATGTTCAAAATAAGAGACGATAGATGCATTATGTATGAGACACCTCTGTGTAGTATGTAAAGTAGATGTTGAGGAAGGATTCTCTGTTATTCGGACAATTTTCCATCTTCATTGAAAGTCAATGGATATGATGCTATTATTGGTACTTTGTATGGATGTGTTTTTGTATAATTTCTGAATTTCTTTAGCGTGTGCTAATTATTTTGTTGTGCGCTTATCCCTCTTACCTTCCACTTAGTATCAGCACATAGATCATCTTAATACTGGATACAGCCGGGACCCTTATGAATTATTCAACAGCAGATTAGGCAGTATAGGTACAGACAAACAAAATGTTAATTCAAATCGGTGAACTCTGCTAGTAGTCACATTTGTTCGTTTTACTACGGAAAGTTGGCTTACATATACGTTTGCTTATGACAGTTTTCAAACACATTTTAGAGCAAAATGAATGGAACGAAATAATTTAGCTTTCCATGATGTTGGTAGGCATTTAAGAGAGACAGACAGAGAGAGAAGTACTTATGTGTCGTATTATTATTCCTACATTATTGATCCGCATCACTTTGTTGCATGCATTTGCTTGCCTATTACATATCGCACTGTCATTGGTATTCTATTTTCCTTGGCAAAAAATATCCTTTCCTCCTTCATCCTTGGATCCCTGCCTAAAAGGCAAATTGATAGGGTACGAAAATGATTATCAGAAAGTAAGTACCAGACGAATATGTGAACTGATTC
>JAHZNE010008378.1:0-13973 GCA_027744055.1 Callyntrura sp. NNG-2020
CTACCTATGTATCTACGTGCAAACCCGTATACTCTATTTACCTTGGTGCAAACCGAGCATTCAATAACACAATTACATCATGCAATACATACACGCATAACATAGAAATCCAAACAGAAAACGTACAGCAGTGAACTGAGCAAAGCGTACACACACATTCATACATCCACATACTAATAAATCCGATCGAGCAGTCAGCAGTTTATTAGACCAACATAAATACGACGACGACGACGACTGTCGGGTCGGGAAACAATTAAACATGATCTTTTTTGGTTTATTTTGGGTTAGGGTATTTGATTCTTTGAGAACGACAATACTATTACCTGAATTGTTTGTTTAATTTAATTGGATGTTTACATCAAGTAATTAGAAGTCAGCAAGAAATGTCACATAAAAGTAGAAAGCAAATTTAACTTCATGCAAATGATAATGCAAAGAAGGCAATTACAAGTGTTCAGCGGAACTTTATAAATCAAACATGACGTTTCGTGACCCCCGGATGGTAAAGTTATCTGTAAATCTACATAAAGCATTTAATTTAAATGTGTATTAGTATTAAATCTATGTGTCGCAGTTCATTAATTCACTTCGATGAACTTGGTTTTAGTTACTGTTTGCACCACTTAGCTCCTGGTTTTATTACGCAACGTAACATGTGTAACAATTATTGTACTAACGCAAAGCGGTTGGCTGTGGTTATTTGTTATTGTATTTAGTGTAGTGTACGGTTAACTGATGGTCAACGTTGTGTTTGCAACGACAGTGTCCATCTATTGACTTTCGTGTTATAATTAGTTTAAAAAGGTACAGCAACATCAAGAACAGGCTTAATAAGCAAAACTAAACTAATTTCAAATTATTAAGACAAAAAACAAATTATTTAAGACTCCACCAATTTCGGCCATGTCTAATATTTATAATTGTCAATTGTTTTGCAGCGTGTGACAGTCAAAATCAACAGTGGAAGTGGACACACAACGTCAACAGTTTAATGTATTACAATCTAACTTCAAACTTGGTCCAAACTGATTGACTTTGATTTGTGTATTGTATAGTATGAACAATTTAAATGATGGTGGGCTCACTCACTGCTGTAGATGTTGTTTTTGAATTATCGAATATTTAATTTTGTATTAAGCCATAAGCAGACAGTAAACATGTTTTCATTTCATGTAAATTGTATTGACGGTAAATAGTGGAAGCTTTGAAGAATTCAGAATACTGTTTGAATGCATACAATATTAGACATTCCAAAGTAAAAATTTGACTTTTTTGCAGCTGTAAAATATTCGAAAATTCCAATTTGGTGCTAGTAAAAGTGATGAAGTATATTAGTAATAAAAAGTTTCGTGTGCGTAAAGTGAAGTAGTATTTAAACAAAATTTTTAAAATAATACCGGAAGTTGTTACCATTTGAAATTTGAAAAAATATGCAGTCAACCATGCCCCCTGAACTTGGTTCTGACTGTGATGAATTCGATAAAAAGGTAATGAAACTAAAGTAAATTAAAGTACAAATAAATATGACGGACAAAAATATAGATATTTGCTACGCTGTTATGTATATTTTATACGATACACTATGACGTAAATGTCATCTTTATTATTTTATAGTTCATTGACAGCTGCGAACAGGTGGGAACCGAGGATGTAAACGAAGATGCGATACATGTTCTAATTAGCAGATGGGAAACTTTTCAAAACGGATACAGGGACAAAAGCATCACGAACACTGACAGATGTCTAGAATCTTTGTTAATGTACTATAATTAATTATTTCTATTTATTTATTTATTGAGACCTATAAAACTTTCGTATTTTGATTATGATGATACTTATAAGACTTATACTTAAATGTTCCTTATATTGTGTTGTTTTTGTAGATTTACCTCGCGCTTAGTGTTCAACCTCAAATACACTACACAAGTTTCTGAGAAGTCTAAAAAGGATTTGAAGGAAGCCATTGAAACATGTGGGAAGACGTTGGTAGATTCTTCGGTCTGGAAAAAACTGTGTAATGGAGTGAGTTCTGTTATTAAAAATCCATGGAGGGCAACAAGTTTCGAACAAACTGCGAAATCGAACAACGAAGTACCTTTAAACCAACGTAAGAAATATTTTAATAATTTGTATTTTTTAATATTGCATTTCAGTTTAGTTGGCTCGCAATTTTTCAACGATTTATTTTTTAATAGCTGCTCAAACTTTGTGGGATACGGAGGGATGGATAATGCTCGAAACACGAATGGATTATCTAGCGAGATTACAAATGAAGGGCATCGGTCGATTGTGTTCAGTTCTTCATGTCCTTGTACAGAAAGGAAATGAAATGTTTCAACATACTGAATGTTCTGTTTTGGATGGCCCATTGACACCTTTTCATCCATATCGATTTCCTTATAAAAAATACATCCAGTATTTAGAATTTTATGCAATTTTGTGGTTTAATAACAATGTTTGTTCAAAGGTACGTTTTTGTTGTTTATTATGAGATTGAAATTTTTTTAAATTTAAGATCTGTCACTGTACTGTCATTTCTTACGATCTTTTACTACTTTAATTAGATAACAGATTGGGAAGAATCAGTCTTACTCGAAGTGATAGCTGGTCTGAGAAGAAAGGGCAATGCTGAAGCCACAAATACTGCACCTGAGAGATTGTTTCCTAAATTTAAGCTATGGAAGCATGGTGATGCTGCCGCGAAATTTTTAGCAGAAAAAGCAACATGGAAAGCTCTTGAATCTAAGGATGGTCTCTTCCTTGAAAATTTTTACGACAATTGGATAGGACTTTCCAATTGCCATAATAAAGAGAAACAAGACAGCGATGATAATAAAGATAAACAAGAACTCGCAAACTTCCCCATCGATGAAATAATTAAAGACATTAACCGAATTTCCGTCACTGAAAATATATATAAAATAGCAAATATAACTATGAAGTTCATGGGGAAAACCTCATTTACTAGACCAAAATATGTTGAATTGTTTGTAACGGCAATGACGAAGGACATCACTGAAATCGAGTCACTAAAAAATGCACACCAGGATAACACAGAAAGGATTAAAATTCTTGATAGAAATTTGTCCAAGCGATATCTAGATCTTACCAACTTTTTTCAAGAGTGTCCACGGATAGCTAAAGACTGTTTGCTTACTGCCTTTTCTTTGAACCCCTGTTACCAATTATATTACTTGCTCTTCCCAACTCAAAAGGATAACTTGGAAAATGTCAAAATGGAAAGTGACGATGACGAAACAATTATGCATGACTATAGCGAATTAGTTAACCGCAACTTCGATCAGCTTGACGCCAATTCGGAAGAAGATCTCGGTTTAGTAAAAAGTTTATGTGATGACCTAGAGAATGTGATAAAAAATCCGCGCTACAAAGGTTTTTTAGGGCGATCTGATGAGGAATTGCAAGAGCTTTGTCGAAAGCTTTTGAACAGTAAAAGTGTTTCAGTAATCGAAAACAAAAGACTTGACCATTTAGATGTAGACTATGAAAAATACAAAGATCTTAAACCACAATATGATCCAGAAGATGACGGAATTGAAAAAGGATATCGTTTAGGGGAGCGATTGCGAAAACGGCCTGCACTGAAGTCAAGACCAAATTGTAGAAACGGTCTTACAGGATCAATAAAGAAAGCCAAGATGAACGTCAACAAGCACCTAAACAAGCTTGCACGTTTGGGAAAACCTCAAGGTTTAGTGGCTAACGGACACGTTTTCCGGACTGCTAAGAAAGGTCGTCCTCCTAAAGTAAAATTGAATGGAGACATTTACAAAAGCTCATATAATAGTTTGGTGAGACGGAGGACTCTTGACGAGAGGCAAATGCCAAATGTTTCTCTGGGTGTACATCCTTTCTTTGTTGACACTAACGACGCGTTAAAAAAGCATTTCACACAGGCTTATGATGCAGTGCAACAGTGCTCGCATTCTGTTTACAGAGACAAATCACACGGTAGAAATTCGAAAGAAGAAGACCATTTAATAGGTTTAGTTCACAGAACTCTGAGTAAGAGTACAAAAGGTAAGATAATTTGATTTTCAATTTATGTTTGTTACACCTGTAAAAACAAACCTGAGCGATTTATTCTACTTCTGTAAATTTTATATTCGTAATATTTTGTCGTCAAGTCAAGGCACCATATGTAATTCAGAATGTTAATTTTAACTTTCAATGCTGCGAAACAAATAATCGCATATAGTTTTGTTAGGTTGTGCTAGTATCTAGTACTGTCAACGTGCATGTAAAACTTTTCATGCAAATACAACGTCATCTTATGATTATTGACAGGTTCATTACCCAACGAGGAGAAGAATGGCCATCCTCTCAATACCGGAGGTTTAAATGGAGAAAACAAGCGGCTATTAGAAAATGAAGGTATTTAATATCAAGTAAAAATCTTATGTTAAATCGCTTTAATGACTTTCTCTTTTACGTATCAATTTATAAAATGGTAAGATAATAAATTAGCAAGTGCATTTTACATTTTCCTTTAAAGCAATCTGTTAGTGGCTGTACTGTAAATATTTTTATTTTAGTCCCATTTTTCAAGCATCAACTTCCAAATTTGTACCATTTATTTTCTGTCATGTTCTAATGTGTATCGGGCTGTCTTTTTACGCTTTCATTAACTGCTTGTTATATTTGTACAGTCTTGTAATATTATGGTTGTATATTGTATTCTTGGGTCTCCTTAGCTGTACGTACAGGATATTGTTTCGTTGCATACAAAATAGGCTAAATTTTCTAGCGTGTTGCATGAGTGTAGAGTTCAACACCAATTAAATACCCGTAGGGCTATACTTTTCTCAATTTTAAAAAGTTTATTTCTCATCACAGGGAACAGGGTTGTGTACGAAACTGGAGACTATATGAAGCTTGGGCGGCTATAACAATTCTAGTACCTGAAATGTTGAACATTTCAGTTTCTTACTCACATTTTTTCCAATATAACGCCAGCTCGCTTGCGGTTATTGTAAAAGTTAAGTTCAAACACATCATAATGCAAGTGCAGCTACCAATTCACACAACGTAAATTCAGAAATAATTTCAAACAAGTACATTCAAGGTCGCTCTTTCAGTTATAAAATTTGTATCCTTTATATATCTTTCACTTAGATTAACTTATTATAAATTCCACTAAATCGATTAACGCTTTCCATAATTGAGAAAATTGTATATATATAAAAGGCAAGGACTGTAGGTGTAAGCTTTGTACTCGAGTTGCATTTGTCATTCAATACAGTGTATAGAAAACGCGGTGGTTTACTAGTTTCGTTATAACTCTGTATCGCTATTTAAAAATCCAATTTTTGTTTTCCTGCAGAATTTCTGAAATTTTCTAGTTTTGATTTTGATGGTAGCACTGTGTTCTTATTTCTATGCGAAAGTTCTTGAATTTAAAGCATTGTTTTTCCTATTTGCATTTCATCGTTTTCTTTTTATAGGTCAAGTATTGCCTTTGAATCTTCCGTTCGAAAATTTTCTGCATCCTGGTACCAACATGGAAACCTATGGTTTGACACACAACGCCCATGGGGTTGCTCTTGATACTGGACTGATGTCTTCGGCTGAATTCCCACATAGTGGCTTAAATTCATCAAATTTTAAGATTCAAGACCATCCTTTAGCCCAGGATCCAACTTATAAACCATTGTGTATTCTTATCAGCAAAATTCAGATGGCTGAAGCAAACGGTTTACCACGCATATCACATAGCTTGCCCAAAAATCAGCGTAAACAGACCAACAAAAGTGAGAAAGTTGTAAGGAAAACTATAAATGGTAAAAATTTAAACCAGAAACAATCAGTGCAGGAGCCTAGAATAAATAAAAAGCGCAGGGTTGTTGATAACGCTGATAAACAAAAGAAAAGGCAAATTCAGGTTGATGTGGATAACTCTACAACTTTAGTAACAGATAATGTTAATAGCTACACTTATACAGCGATCGACGATGAAAACAACGTGACAAAAACAGTACCCGAAGAAGTTATGTGCAAAGAGGGGACATCATTTGCAATAGCCATTAATTCAACAACATTAACTGAGGCAGAAATGCAGCCAACCGACATTATTAAAACTTCTACGGAAGATGCCATCGTTGCAGTTCCAGAACCACCTCCGAAACCTGAACCTGTATTTGCCGGGGCATTTCAAATTATGGGATCGTATATTAAAGGCGATAAACAGGACACTTGTGAAAATCAGTCCGTTCCAATTCCATCGATCCGACAGGAGGAGAGAACAAGTATGACAAATATCAATATAAACTTTTGCACCAAATTAATAATTGTATATTACATTTGTTGATGCGTGAAATCTCTCTGTTAAAATAGATTTGACGGTGGCGGCTCCAGCCAAAAGTCCAACGTTGTTAGAAGAGAAGCCTAACACGGAAAATTTGTTAACCAGTACTAATTTCCCACGAAAAGAACCTATCAACAATGCACCTCAATCAATTCCTGTTAAAGTACAAGAAGTTGTACCTAGTAATAAAGTTAACTTCCAAAACCAAGTATCTGATGTCATAAAAAAGCCTTTGAAAACTTATAGCAATATAAGTAGAAACAAAAGACGTTTGGGTAAATTTTAAACCATACTTTACTGTTAAAATGTTAAGTTAAAATGAAATTAGTAATAAATATAATTATTGTGAACATTTCCCTTTTATTTTTTCAGTTATCAAAACTAATTGGGCCTCCAAATTGGACGAATACAAATCATCAGTCCCGAAACTACCAGTTGAGATGTCAGCATCTGTAATAAGTCCTATTGGTCCACCACCATTGGATCAGTCTACTACAAATGTTTCCAGTATAGCAAGTGAAGTTTTCAACGCAGGGGAAGCTGCCGAAACAATGTCATCCCCCATAGATAGCTTCAGTGTCAATCCTTCTGTGATTTCATTTGCTGAAGACAGTAGCATAAAAAGTGACTCTAGTCGTATTGAAAATATCAAAGAAACCAAAACCATACTGACGTTGCAAGTTCCTAACTGTGATGGACGTGAAATACCACAAGATGTTAGAAGCATTAAACAGACTGTTGTTCAATCTGTGCCCTCCATTGTTCAATGCAACAACAATGACATTCCTAAAGTAGTTGATTCCTATAGTAAACCATCCGCTGAAAGCTACAGCAAACTACTCAGCGAGAATGGCAAAACTGTACCGCAACCGGTCCACTTGAAACTCCTCCAACCATCCAACTTAACTGACACGCAGTTAAATTTTCCCAAACTTTCTAAAACTTCTTTAATAGAAAAGCTGGATAATAAGGAAGAGCATCGAAAGAACGCACCAGTTTCTATAATCGAGACGGCAGTTAGTGCAACAAGTGGGACGAAACAGAGCTTGCTCTCCCTTTCAGAAGGTTGCACAACTAGCAACTATATTAATACTAATGCATACAGAGAAACTGAAGACAATACGGTGACTGCACAAGACGTCGCAGAAAATTTGAAAACAAGTGATAAATTATATATGGCGTTAACGACTGTATTTCAAAACTCAAGCAAAAGTTCGCACAGTAACATTAAGGATACAACGAATGTTTCTAATAATGATAACGAGAGTGGGAAAAACGAAAGCTTTTCAAATGCTGTTACTTGCGAGTCGTATGAAAGTGACGAAGGCTCACAAAGTGCTAAGCCGATCGAGAAAGTTAAACTTGATCTTCATTCATTAACACACTTGTCATCATTGTTAACAAAGAAACAGACAAACAATGGTGAGTACTGACTACTGAGCTATTTCAAATTCCAGTAATTTAAGAATATTATATGGAAAGAAGAAGTGTTGACCTCCTGTTTGATTTTATAACTTTTCCAGATGATTCTAAACCTGCAAGTTTCCTTAATTCACCTTGGCTCGCCTCAGTATCTGCTGCTTCTAAAATCGAACCTAAAAGCAAAGGTGCACCGCCCATTAGTATTGATACGTCTGAAATCACAGAAAGCATGACAAACGAACCGGAAATCGTGAGAGCTTTAACAGAAGACATGGCAAATGAAAATTTAAAACTACCATCCATAGCCTGCGAAGTTGACCAATCAGTTGAAGACAATGTGGACTCATTAATAAGTACTGAAAGTTTTACAAACACTAGCAACAACTTTTATCATACTACAAGTAGTCAGCTAAATAAAGAGATGGAAAGTGCCAGTGAAGACAAATCTACAACTTTTGAATTAAGCCCAAAGAATATGGTAAAAGATCTGTCATGTGGTGCCAACGATAAAATGGAATGTGGTTCCAGTATTGCTGCGTACGAACATGAAAATGAAAGAGAAGAACTTGATGAAACCAAAAACATTGAAAATATTATTGAGAAGTCGGAAAATCGACCATCAATAATTTATGATTGTCAGACCGTTGAAAATTGCGATTTAACTACTGATACAATAAGAATCGAGAGTGAACTGGATGATAACCAACATTTCGATGACTCTAATGATCCTCTTTGTACTACTTCTGCAAACGAAGTGGTACCAATATCAGAAGTAAATTTAGAAGACCCTCCCAAAAAACCAACTAGCGATTTCACCAAGAATGACACAGAATCAGAGCACCTGAACAATATATCTCCTGCAGTTAACAAGCCAGTAACGAATTCGTTGATTTTTTTAGTTGATAATGATACTGAATGTGCACGAGAAGTTCTTGCTGGTATCCTTGATGAATTGGGAGGTAGAGAGGATGACAATCATGGAAAATGGATAGAAGTTTTGAAGACTCAACGAAAGCAAGATGAAGTAAAAGGCGCTTCCAACCTGACCATAAATGATATTTCAGTGAAGTCATCCAGTAATATAGTCTCAGGGGAAAAAAGTAGTACTAAAATAAATAGTAAGAAGATATTGGAATCCAATTCGGACTACGAGGATGCCAGCGAGACAAATTTACAGTCAAATGAATACTGTGGAAAGAATTATCAGAATTCTCCATTATCTAACCAAATTGAAAATGAAACACAGATTAAGACACAGGTGGAAACAGATTATCCACATGAGTCAAAATTAGTCGAACCAGAGCATTCATTCCAACATGATGACGCAAGTATGAAGGTGCGTGAAGATGATGCCGTACACCTTGGTAATGGTGAAATAAATGAGCCAGTTTCTTGCTGTGAAACAGAGCAAGGCGACAATGCTGCCACTCAAAACTTGAATGAAGTGGCAAATGATGAGGATGAAGGACCAAAAGAAGACACTTTTGATTCTGTGGAAAACTCAGCAATAAACGAAATTTCGGTTGGATCGCCTCTTAGCGATGCTACAAGTGAAACTATTCCTCGATCACTAACACCTGTCAACGTTTTAGAAGAATTAATAAATACGAAAATAAAATTGAAGCCTAAACGTCCTTACGATGAGGAAGATAGAATTAAAGTAGCACCTAGCGTGGTAAAGCATGTTGAAATGTATGGCAGAAGATTACGCGATCTGTTAGTTTGTATTGTTAAGGTCGAGAAAATGGCACCAGAATTGGTGCCAGAAAAATCGCGAAACCAACTGAATCCGGTGAAAAGATCCACAAGACTGAAGAAAAAGAAAATGAGAACAGTTGATGTAATCAAAACCATTCAGAACTCAAGTGTTAGCACTAATCCCGACGATGATGCAAGTTACAGCTCCAGTGATTCAGATTCTGATATTGAATTCCTGGAAGAAATTCCCATATCAAATTCCCAAGCCACACCTTTGCTTGCAATGCCTAGTGGTAAAAGTTTCAATGAAAATAGTGCAGAAAGAATTCCAACTGCGAAAAGAAGAACTCTTAAGCGAAAAACCGCAAGAAATTCAGGGATTGAATTGTCGTCTTCATGTGACCCAAACATACAGAAGCGGACTAAAAGTGTCCTTGAAGACCAACATCCTTATCAATTGCAAAACAATTCCAGTGAGGCAGAAATAGCTCCCAGTGAAATAGATGATGTGGACTACATTGAGCTGGATTCACCAATTAAAAATGGACTTAGTCCTGACGTAATTTCCGTTTCCGGTAGTGCTACAGAAGTTGAAGACGAGGACCAAACGCCAAGTTGTTTGGACCTGCCTGTGCAAAGAAGCGATCTTTTGGTTTTTCCCGATTATGACCAACCAGATGATGTAGTTATTGATGAAGATGGAGAAACTGACCCGTTGGCACTCGATGAAAACGCAATTGACAACGATGAAGACCTAGGAATTGGTCAGCAGCCGGTGCTGTTGATCCACAGCAACTCGAACAGCGACGATAGTAACGATAAAGGTAGTGAGTGGAGACTGAATGACGGAAATGACTTGTGTCTTGTAGACTTACATTCTTCAGACTAAATTTGGAAGCTTAGTTTTGCATGATGTTGCTCGAGGTCTCATTTTGGAACTTCTAGATTTTCTTAGTAACTTATACATATTAAACAAAATACTTGAAAAATTTATAATAACTTCTTGTGTTTTATTCTAAAATTTCAGATTACGATTGCTTGGTTAAGGCATTGCCATCCCCGTTGGAATATAACTGCTCCGAACAGGTACCTGCACAAAGTGCAATTTTCATCCCAGCTAGGCTCTCTGAAGAGCAAAGTACCGTTTCTGCGGAGAATACGGTAGGAAAATCACATGGATCTGAAACCGGAAACGACGAAGTATCAAAAGAAAATTTGGTGGATGATAGCGATTCATCTGATATCATTGAGATTTTCGAAGATAATTCGCCTCGTGTCAGCAAACAGAGACCAAGATGCCCTCCCAACAAACTATCACGTCCTCCCAACGCGAAATTTAATATGATGACACGAAGCAGACAATCATTGACTTCGAATTGCAGATCTACGCGTTTGACAAGTAAGAAACTGAAGGGAAAGAAGTGACTTACGTACGGACAACAGCATGTTAGCGATCAAACATTGTTTTCATATTGATGCTTACTTTTTGTAGCAGACCAAACCACGAATAACCACAGACTTTTCGAATCACCGGATGAGAGCTGCAATATCCCAGAAAAGTGTCCAGTTGAAGTTGATGGTGCACAAGTTCCTGATTACTTGTCATTAACAAATCAAAAAGTTAATTCCAATGTGACTGCTACAAACGACTCATTAAATAATTTTGAAAGTGGCGAAGACACTGATGACACGTATATTCTTCCTGATTTTGGATCTCAAGAGCAAGATCTTGAAAGCAACGATTTGAAAGAATCTGAAGGATTGACGGACTTGAGCAAGGAAAATGATAGTTCTTCTCTTTCGGAAAGAAACATAATACTTAATTTTGAAAAGGAAGCTAGCACAAATGAATCTCGCATTGTTGTTGCAAATATAACAACACTGGTAAATGCAAATGTTGAAAATGATGCCCACGTTGGTACTTCACTTTTGCAAGAGATTAGTACCAATACCACCGAGTCTGAGGTTCAGGATAAAGAACCCGAAGTAACATCTGTTATTTCTGTACCCACCGAGGTGCAATATAGCAACCTGAGCCAGATAAATGATGAATGTCAACAAGAAGTTGCGGAGCCGGAAAACATTCATGAACACATTGAAGCCAGTAAAAACACCGACGGAAAATTAACTGACAACTGTTCTGGTAATGTGAATTTAACCATAATCTCTAAGGACGTCAGTTTAGTCGCATCTCACAGTTTGTTGAATGAAAGTAACTCCTCCGTCAAGAAGTTATCAGAATCAGAAAATTATATAAGCAATAGTAGCGTGATAGAACATGTCACAAACCATGCCAACGTGTCGATAGGAAATATTTGCGTTCAACAAATCACTGACCAGTCAATCCTTGGTCAAAATCAAGAGAGTATGGACGACAGCTTAATGACTCCATCAGCTAATGATAACTCTGGATTAAGTAGAACGGAAAAAACTGCTAAGACACCGAGTGTCGACCACTTAACATTTGAAGATGCACAAGAGGAGACAGATAGCTATCCCTATACGAACAATTTTCCACTCAATACATATGTATTGGGGGTGCCTGCAGTTCAATTACGTACCTCAGAAACAAGTCAAAGTAGAAATGATGATAACGATATAATTTCGAGTGTACGTGTTGCTGAGGAAAATCAAGATTTGGTTTGTGATACTCTGACTGACAACTTGCAAATAACAAAACATATAAGAAGTGAAGTCCACGAACCGACGTTCGACACTGAGGTTGTTGTTGGCCGGTTTCAAGAAGTATGTGAAGAGATTTTTAAACGGAATGACACTGGAAGTGATACTAAAAAGTCACAATCATTACATTGTTCTGCTGTGACAGTCACAAAAAATGTTGCTATTTTGGAAGACAGTTCGGATACTAGTCATGACGAAAGTTTTCGTCAAGAAACAGACGATGCAATGACAACATGCGAATCTGAAAATGGAAAGAGTTTGTCAAAATCTTCAGAGGACGCGTCTTTTTTAAAAATACAGCCAGATACATCTGTGGAGGAGAACTTATTCGAACCAACCCCAAAACACAAAAACAATAAAAATTCCGAATGCGAAAACTCCAATTTGAAAAGAATTAATTCCAAATTAAAGGAGATGGAAGAAAATGCAGAAGTATTTTGCCACTTAAATGACCTTGGGTTTGAAATAAATGTCTATGATGAGGAAAGTGTAAAAAATACGTCTCAAGAAGAAGCGCCAACACCAGGAAATATGTCTCCTGCGATTCCCGATTTGACGCCAGAACCTTATGAATATGAGAGATTTTATAATTCTGATGAAGAACCACCGCCGTTGGAAAAACATATAGAAATCGAAAACTCGCTGTAATAGACAAAATTATGTAACCGTTAACGTGTCATGTGTCTTTAATTTAAAAATGTTGAGACACGTACTTTGTTTTTATTTTGTAAAGTAACAATTCCAAGTCCATATTTCATATAATGTCGCAGTAAGTCACTGTATAAATAAACTGTTTTGTTTCGCGACGCGACAACTAGATGTGGTGACTACATAAGCATACTACTGGTTTTTTAACGTGGTGACTGATATCTATAGATCACTCAAAAGTTTTGGCATGAAATAGGTGATTTCATATTATGTATAAATGACTGATTAATTTTTTGAACGAAATACGGTAAATAATTTTAAAATGATCTTCTTAATTTAGTGGCTATCATTAAACGTTTGTATCCCGATTTATATCACCGATGTGTTTTCATATAATAATAAGAATACGTATTTAATTAATTTCATCACATTCTGTATTGGCAATAATATTGTATATAAAAGTTTCGTAACATGCGTGAGTACTGTATGTTCTGTATGCAGGAATAAATCGATAGGATCGTTGTTTAAAATAAGAGTACATATTCGTAAAATGTACATTTTTTGTATCAGACAGAACTGATGCGTACTTTTCCATGTACTACTACTATTTCTTTCGATATTTGGGGCGGAGACATTTTTCATATTACTACTAATTACAATTCATCACAAACCTTGTCAAACTTTTGCATCATATTTAGTAATTAAATAATATTTTAAGCTGATTAGAGTATATCAAGGCAGTACAGACAATTACACACTATTGAGATTGAGATTAACGAATTCTTTTAATGAGTTCAATATAAGTGTAATTGTCTCCATGGGCCTTGAGAGTATATATGATATAATAATAAAAGTGGCAACTTATAGAGAAAACTTGTGCTTCGACATTTCTTATACTATTCTTCTATTCTGTTCTATCATTTTCTTGAATTTAGAAAAGCTATAACCAAGAAGCTTTAAACTTTAAGCAATGCATAATGGAAAGAATCAACCAAGGATCATACAAGAAAAATTTTCTATATTCTATAGTGATGATGCGAACGGTAGTCATACCGTTCGCTTCATCACTATAGAAAATTTTTCTTGTAAGATCCTTGGAATCAACGTGAATGAGGAGAGTCGTATAATCAGAAGGCAAAAATTTCTGGGGCGAGCGGTTTCCTTCCCTACAGCAAATTTCCACGAATCCTTCAGC
>JAHZNE010008379.1:0-10077 GCA_027744055.1 Callyntrura sp. NNG-2020
TAAACGCCATTCAATATTTCAATACGGCATGTGTATACCAAAAATTTGAGAGGTATGTGAGATCTATTCGTTTTCAAAGTTACACTAATTGGACGATAATCAATGACGGTAACCCTCCCTTTTCTGATTTCTGTGTATGCATTGCCTGTGAAAATTATTTTCCTAAAGTTATAAGATAAACTGTACAAACAGGTAGAGACACGATGTTTTACTACAGCGTATGACCTACAAATATACGGACTCTTATCTGAAAAGTTCACCTCTTTAAAACTTTTCCCGTAAATTACCATTGTCCCCTGGAAATATAAAAACCCTTGAAAATTTCTCAATGTTGGTCCCTTTCATGATATACCGTCTGACTTCTTTTTCTTCGTTGATATACTATCAACAATTTAACTCTCAGGTGCACCCTTGACACTCGTCTGTACCCGCCCTTCTAGTTACTTCCTCAAGTTTTCTCGTCCGTAACACAGCTAAACGTATAACGACAGAGGTTTCCCCCAAAACTGTAGTAGGTCTCGATGTCTCGAAGTGCGTTGGCGATCAGTTTCCTAACTGTCACCATTCACCAACACGGTCCCAATTGTACTTTTCGTCTGAAATACGCATATATTTTCTGAGTTTTTCAATTGAGTTTCAGCTTCCTTTTAGCTCTCCCCGATAAAGTTTTTCCTTATTTGTAAACCATTTTTGAATTATTGGTGCCTTCACCGATTTTTACGTATCTCTCAGCTTTCTTATCGCATTTTCACGAAGCTGATGCTGGATAGCATGTTCCGTATTAAACTCCTACATGATTGTGTATGTATTTTGATTTACGCGCAAACCCTAAACATTCTTTCTTTTCTTCTCCAATTCTACAGAGAACTTCCCTCTTCTTCCACGCAATCTACCAACATTTTTCTTATTGGATGGAAATACAACAGCGACGCCATCCAAAGCCCCAGAAACTATGTGTGCAATGTACTTTCACCTAACGGAACCCATAACGTTATTTTTATTAAAAATCTAAAATGTTTATTTAATCTATACACGTGTTCTATATGCACTATAGCACTTCGACTAACTGGCAATCAGCCCTGTACCAGTTTTCGTTTCCCCTCAAAACAACAACAGATCGTGTATTACAGAGATACCTACGCCAGCACCTATTCGTGTACTTGAAACCGTGAACAAATAAAAATAAAACCCCAATGCATTTTTTTTCTCGAGTAAATTGCTTTTAACTAGGCACAACCCACCCACATGACGACCTCGAAAATACAGACCACTCCAGTGGCACGAATCCGCAGCTGTAAGAAGAAAAAAAAACGATCTGCAGGGTTGGTATGCATGGCGAAAGCCACTTTATCTTTTAATATCTCGCTGCACTCGCTGTACGGAACAGGAAACGGTACCTCCATAATACTTTAAAATATAAATGCATATCCACCCAAGCAATAATGAAACTGTCGCAAGATTATTGTTGTTGTGTTACTCTTGATAGTAGTACTTGCTGCTGCTGCACAGAAAAAAACTGCACCGAAAATGTTTTTCCTCTGCACCATTATCATCCTTCCACACAGTAACGACAATGAATAGGAAAATCTCTCTAGAGAAAACGGGGAGAAGGAACAGGGAAAATATATTACATAACGGCAACACCACTCTCTGCTTTCCCTTTTTTCCTTTTGTTACTTTAAAATTAAAAATAAGTGTCCAGTAAGCTATTCAAGTACATATATAGAAACACTCACTGATGGACCGTAAAGTGGCTCCTGGTGGCGTTGTATAAAGCAGTGAGAAACACACACTGGCCAAACACCCGCAAAAAACGGGAATAATGGCGCGTTTCTTTTTGCACAAAAGTTGGAAGACAGGAAGCCCGATAATATTGTACCTAAATGTATTAAATATATACAAGATCGGCCTGCTGCTCTATTTATATAAGGAGTGCTGCGACTACACCAGCTTCCTTTTTTATTGTATGATTATTTTTCTTCAAAAGCCGGGCAACTTTTCTCCGTGGCAGGACGCCAAGCCGGGGTACTCAGCAGCAGCAGCAGCAGTGGAGTAGTAGTAATAATAACATACTGTAACATTGTGGGCCTCCCACACCACACACGGAGACGACTAATAGCCAGAGCGTAAAAAAGTCTCAGGCTCAACTAGTATTACGGGTGATAAATCATATACATTAACATATTTAGATATTTATAGTTAAAGTACTCAGAGAAACAGGGAGAGAGAGAGAGAAAGCAAGGGAAATGCACACAATACTTTCTTTACGCAAAAAATCTCTTTTTGCAAAAGTACCCAAAGCTCTGAGAGAAAATGAGGGAGTTGGCCAAAGTTTCAAGAATCTAAAGCCAAGAGAGTTAGTTGTTATCATTTTCATTGTTATCATCATTACTATTATTACTACTACAATATCCTTCTTCTCTCTTGCATTTTCGCTTCGACAAGTACCTCCTAATGGTTATCTTCATTTTTGTATAAAAACCAAAAAAGAAGAAAAAAAAAATTGCGCGTGTCCTTCACTACCGCCACCGTAGCTGCTGCTGCTGCTGCTAAAATAATTTTTTCGCTATTGTGTTCCTCAAAAGCTTTTCCATGTGCTTTGTCAGTCAGTAAATCTGGTTTGCTGTAACATGCGTGCCAGTTTCACTTTGGTGAAATATCGAGTACGTAGTAATTGTTTTTTTTTTCTGGAAAAGCGAGGACATTGCGTAGAGAGGAGTAGTGAGACTAGGATTGTAGAAGTGTATGAAATTGAACGTCATAAATTGTACAGTTGAATAAGTTGTAAGGATAAAGTATGTTTGATATTTTAGAATAATTTTTGGCTGCTTCGTTTCCCCTACGAAGCGAGTGAAAACAGGCAAAATTCTCCGTATTTATTTATATATTTTTTTAGAACTTGTTAACTTAAAGCCTAATAAAAACTTATTATTTGCTGCTTTTTGTGAAGCTCATAAGCAGATTTTTTGTTGCTCTGCACCTCATAATATTACTTGTGAGAAAGCACAAGAGAAACTTCAAGAGAAATTTTACAAGAAAAAGTTCTCCCGATTAAAACGTAACAAGCCTTATATTTTTCGGACCCACTTCCGTGGCTCATAAAATTATTAGAGATTAACTTAAACGTAGGAAACAGGCATGCTTATATGTATGCATCTTTTATACATCTATACTCATGTATATCTCAGTAGTCCCCAGTTACCTTCGAATTTGGCAAACACTTTTCTACCTTCAAAAATGCAAAACAAGCAGTGCGGAAAATGTTGTTATTCTCAGATGTTCATTTCATTCTTGAGAAGAAGAAAAAGTTGCTGCTTCTTTTTAAAGTTTAACGGAGCACTTGTCTCTCATTAAATTGGTTCTCGTTGGTTTACTTTTTTTCGTTAAAAGTGGATACCTGTATACATGTAGCATGTTCACTGACTCTATTCTCTCTCTCTTTCTCTCTGTATCTCCCTGGTAGTATCTTTGGCCTACATATTCTCCAACTTAAATTTCCTTTTTTGTACGAGTTTAATAGGACATCTCCTCGAAAACGGGGGATGCTACAAACTGTTTGAATCTACAAACAAGTTTCATTCAAAATAATTTTGACTTTCTTACATGTTGTGTTTGTCTTGTTTGAAAATCGGCTTTTCTTTCATTTCTCTCTCCTCTATTCTCCAGCCATCAATCCCACAAGGAAAATTCCTTTTCAAAGAGAAAAAGGGGAGAAAAGTTGTATGGTGTCGTGTATCCCTACTTCCCTACTACTAGTTATACAAAGAAATAGCCTTCTGGCACACAACACACAAAAGTTGCTGTAAAGCGGCTTCCGTTATTTCCCTCCCAGGACTTTCCTCTCATGCTGACCGTATTAAATTTACACACTTGTGGGGCCAATAATGATATCCCACAAGACAAGTAGACAATAATGAAAGATGCCCTCAAAATGTCTTGCGTCATCACTAATAAAATCCAACAATGGCTGCCATGTTTTTGAAAAGAAGGGAAAAGAGAGAAAAAATCCAATTGCGCTCATCTTCTTCTGTCGGTGAAAACGCTGCACCAGTGTACAACTTACAACTTTTTTAATCTTTCCCTGACATTTCTCTTGGCTTCCCGTCCTTCCAGCAAAAGGTACCTAACCACATCTGTCTTATACAAACATGAATTGTCGAATGAAGGCCGACTGGCAAATAAAGCCAGGGAAAAGGAAACAAAAGAAAGGCTGATTTTAACCTGCTTGTCGATGAAAGGTGTATACGAAAGGTAACCTGCCAAGAAAATGAGCTCTGGTGTGCAGTATTCCGCGCGTATCTGTACTAGGCACTCGTGGGAAAATGGGGGAGATTCGAGTAGGGATATTATGTTTGATGGTGATAGCAGGCGAGGAATAAGCAAAAAAGAATACGAATCGCCGTCCTGGTCATTATCATCATCGCCATTATTATTGATAACATCTGGCAGGAAGCGAAATAAAAATCCCTCTCGGTAGAATAAAGAGTCTATAGGTATCATTTGCTTTTTTCTTTCTTACCCACAACGGTGAGATAAGTGAAGGCAGAAACTGGCGGGGTTGTTGAGATTTGGCACTCGTAAACCCCACCGTCTGTCGGACGAGTTGAGCTCACTCTGAGTCCCCAGGTATTTCCGGGACCTTGGAATGCACGGAATCTGGTATCTTGAGTGTACGCATCTGCACCAGCAGAAAGCAGGTGGGTATCTCGATGACGCAGCCATAATACCTGTCGAAATAAAACAAAAGAAAGTCATGAAAATTACGATCCTTTCTCCGAAAAATTTAAGGTAGGCAGTCTTATCGTTACTTTTGGATACGCGACATACACAAATGCCCAAATCCGTTTATTTTCTCATTAGCACTCTGAAAGTTGCTGACGACAACGATGTGATGACTGTGTCCTTGAAGTTGGCAAGGTACCGTCTCATATTTTGCTGCATGCCCGCTTGGGAGAGTACCTGTGCTCTAATTAGCTTTTTCTTCACACTTTTCCAGAGTGACGTGGACGAGAGTAATGATAATGACATTAAATACCTCCGTTTACTATTACGGTTCCTTTGTTGAAGGGAACCAATCGTGTTCTTTCTTTGTGCCCACCTGCTTATTATTCCAAAAAAAGCACCTGCTGTCCGTTGGTATTTTAGAAACTTTCTAAAACTGCATCCGTAAAGAGTCATGAAACCTCAAAGAGAAACTGGTTATATAAAACTACAGGTTCGATAGTGTCTACTAGATTCATTAAAATGCTTTAATACCGACTTAATTTGCGCCAATTGGGAAATTTTATAAGTATTAATATTGACGAACTTCAACGTCCTTCAACAATTTAAGGAGAAATCTTAGAGTTGTAAGTGTGTGTAGATATAACAGTGTTGGCTGCTATCATGTGTACATTTAATTCCAGCAACGTTATATGAAGATTTCTGCATTGCATTGCTATTGAAAGACAACGGCCGCTATGCTCTGTCTTACTGGTGCAAAAACTCTTCCATGTTTTCCTGCATTGCAACTGCCACAACGGTCGTGGTTTTTTTCTTTTTTCGTTGATAAAACTGTTACAACGGAATGCTGTCAACGAAGTAGTGTGCAGATTATTGTCGTGATAACACTTTTTCCCAACAAATTTAGTCAAAACCGTGCTGCGAATCTGGGTTCTGCGTGTGTGCACTTTGCTAGCACTTTGGTAAGCATAAATAATATGTAAAGTTGTGCAAATTTCGAACAACAAAAAAAGTTTTCCTTTCTTGAAAAGAAGAAGCCGTATAACAACCGCGCGCGTATAAATATATTCTTCTAATACCCAGCCGCGCCACCAATCTGCTCCACTGCTGTTGTTGTACAGAAATGACATGCATGCAAATTTCCAATTCAATCTTGCTTGCTTGCTCCTCCGTTTCGGAGAGCAAGCAGACTACAATAAAAAAAATAAGCGAAACAAGCTGGTGTTATAGTGCAGTAGTAGTAATGTTTCTACTGTGTATTTAATAGTCCAGTTTATTATCAACTTTGCCATTTTTCTGCATATTGCATACTACATTTATTAGCACAGCAACCCAGAGTCGTGTTCTTCTGGGGAATAGCGTTTATCCAACGGATGTGTGCAAACGTACATTTGCTAAGGATTATTGTCGTCGTCATCATCATCCCGTCACCAGGATTTTTTTCCGCGCTTATAAAAAAGAATGTTACTCAGGGCCACATGAATTTGTATGGATTTGTCGCACATTTTTCCCCAACTTACAACATCCCTGTCAACTTGCAAAAGTTGTTTGCATGTTGGATCTGCTGCGGATATAACTGCCTTGATGCTAGTTTTGGCGCAAGTTAACCGGATTACGGATTATTATTGTTATTATTTAAGCTTTTCCCGATATCCCTTCTGCCTGCCTGGATGGTGGAACCCCCTCAAATGAAAAGGACGATATACCATACGGCTTTTATTTACGAACCGTTCGGTAACACCAGCATGAAAGGGACTCTGTTTCGCTATCTCTTCATAAATAAATTGCCCGTTTTTATTCCTTCCCGTCTCTAAGTAAGCATGTATACAACTTTTCGGGAGCGTTGTTGGTGGTCATGTCATATTATTTCTATAATTTAATATTGTGTCTCCCAGTGCAAGCCTCGAACGTACAAAGAGGCTTGTCGGAATATTATTCCAGCTTGCTGGGATTTACTTCCAGCTTACTTTATAAATATGTGCGTAGTCGGAAATAAAGTGAATGTTCAGCGAAAGAGAAGTTGCTAGTCACTGGTGGCGAGGTTGCTGCCTGGGACATTATTTTCTGTTGATTTCAGCAGTATGTACCCTTAAAAGGTACTAACATAATAGGATACAGAATGCCATGATGACAGAGATGTAATCATCTCCGTCTTTACAAGAGAAAGGCTCTTTTCGGCGAGGAGAAGGGAAATCAAAGGAGAGTTAACTAGATCCTTACGCACAAAAATAAAGGGTGTATGTGTATATTAAAAAGGGAGGAGGATCCGGTACAATGACGGTAGAAAGGAAAAGCTTTTTAATTATACAAACAAGGGAAAATAAACAAACCCACCACACCACGCACAGCTGGCAAATGCGTTGGATGGAACTGCGGATTTTATCGAACATCCACTTAGAATTGAGTTGTGTTAGTGATCGAAAAATATTTAGATTAGGGGAGGTGCACTTGTATTTTGACGTGGTTTAGGGAAATAGGGAAGTTTCGTAGGGATACGGGCGCACGAAGCTTTCAGTTGATGGTATTTCCACGAAAAGTTCTAAAATACCCGTTGTCGTACACATGTATAGGTAGCGGGTAGTAATTTGAGAGAGCATGTAGGATAAAGGGCAATTTATTTAATGGCAGTCATAAGACATCAAGGCAAGTGGTATCAACTTGTACAAAACTTGGTTGTTTCTTCTGAAAAGGGGATTTTTTTTCGAGAGAGGAATTTTTCTGTTTGAAGAAAGTCAGCTTTTACTAATATACCTGCCTATCTTGTCGTTATCACGGGATAACGTGCAAATTTAATCAAATAAAAGGGTTGTGTTTCAAACATGCCAGGTTTTGCCATCCTTTTTTTAAAAGAAGGAAAAATTGCATGGCCACTCAAATGTGTACGCTATTAAGTATATTGGCAGCTTTAAGGAAGAAAAAAATATGGAATGCCTACTTTTTCTTTAAAAAAAAGTACCTACTTATTCTCCTTCCAGGCAAACATTCGTGTAACATGAGATGAAATGTCGATAAAAATGTAACACAAAGACTCTCCTACTTAACCACCCGATAACCCAATTCCGAGTATAATCAAATTTATGTGGAGACACATGTCGTTCATTTTTGTTCCGCTGCTGCTGTATACACAGCACACACACACAGACACACACACCATATCTTTATTATTGTGCCTCTCAGCTAAATTGAGCGACAGCAAAGAAACCACCACCAGTGTGTATGTTTTATACTGACTCTTGGTGTATAATAATAATGTAGGACAATCTGTAGAAACTTGTACTTTTTTCTGAAACTTGAAGTATTTGATATCGTGTTTCAAATGGAGGGAAATTGTAGACGCAATGCTGTTACAGGCTACAAAGAGTAAAGTCTCACAATTTTGTTTTGTCTGTGGCAAAACCCACAGACGGGAGAAACCGGAGAGTAAGTAGTAGGGAACAACAAGAAACTTCCTTTGTTGATCTTAAGTGCTCACAAGGGACTGTACAGAAATGGAGATTTTTTCGTTTCGCCTGTGGTAAGGTCTGTCCAGTGTACTTTAGTAGGGAGATGAAGTCTTTATCATCATCTTTGTCTACATAATCATTTGTCATAAGAAAAACTTAATGCGTTTTTATGTCTAATGCAATTTTATACTGTCAGTTTTGCAATAATATTGCAAAGCAGACTTCTTTTGAGGGGGAAGAGAAAAAAAACAAGGAAAAAATATAAGGACTCCCAGAGCTCCACTGCACCATTTCCGGATGAGGGAACTAACTGCGTATCGGGATCTTATAAGAGATTTTTTGGTTTACATTACACATTTCAGTTTTAAAATGGAGGAGGAAACGTTCCGCAAAAAAACGAATGACAAGGCACACTGGAACTATAACGATAAGATAGCAAGGAGTGTTTTATACTATTTTGGGTAAGTAGTACGTACCACTTTACGTAGGAGCATATCAAAAATGCATACAAATCATTTTGGTAGTTGAAAACAAATAAAATCAGCATCGAGGTTGGGACATAAACAGGAACATTACTTTTGGTTTCGTCATTTCAGTCTAATTTGAAAAGAAAAATTCGCAACAAAATGAATGTATAGAGGTTTCTATTATTTTTATTACTTAAAATATGTTATATGATGTTTTTTTAAATTTGAGGGCATTATGACTTGGTGATTTCAAGCACTATTTTTTCAGGAGCTTATTTTTATTTTAGGAATTAAATACTTACTTTCGAATTACATTACTAGTACATTGTGAGTGTAGTTCGGCGCCTTTATATGTTTTTATATTTTAATGGTGGCACTAACCCTTCAAGATCCTTTGCAACAACGGCAAGTGTATGGCAATCATGTTCATGATCTAGGCAATCGGCTGTATAAAAAAGTGAAGGGTAACAGTTGAGTCGTCCGCATTTGTTAAACTTGTAATTACTTGCCTGCTAATTAATGGCGAAATATTTTATGTCAACAAAAATGAACATTCTCACTAATCCTGTTTCTGTCCCTCGGTTGTCCTCTTACCGTAGTTGTAGAAGTAATCCATACAATTTCATTTAGAAAAAAGTATTGACAGACAACTGTACCACCCTTTCAACTTATAATTCTATGAAATAAGGTTTAGAGGTTCTGTGTGGTAGTAATCTAATGTGGAAGGAATAGCGAATGTTTCCTTTAACAATGAGCGCCTGTCAAGGAATACCAGAAGATATAATTACTTATAGTAACATAACATAGGGCGCAATAATTTATTAGAAATTGGATGTAATTTATCAAATAAATATTTTTTTCTGTCATATTTCTCTGTAAATGTTTAGATAACCAAATTAGCACTTTCTGGTCCCTACTGTCATGTACAATGTAACTTGTCGTTCACCTATAAATAAAATGACATGAAACCTGGAAAGTTCATTATTTATTATACACTTTTCCAATTAGAAAAATACAAAGTACCGTAGAACAAAACATCTATAATTATTTTAAGAATATGATAGCAACCATCTTATTGATATATCATTCCCGTTTATTTATAAAAATCAAACAAACCAGCATGGGAACATGTTTACGAACTGCTATATTAAGATTGTAGCGCCGGGATAACGGTGCCATGACCATGAGGGTTATACAAAACGTCGAACGAACTGAAACCCACAATTGAAGAAATAACCACATACATGGTCCATGTCAACTTGATTTATGGTCAATATAACAGGTTTGTTGACAGAATTCGGCAATGGTTTTTTTTATTAAATTTGTTATTTATTAAGACAAAGCACGAAAGCGTCATACAGTTTTACACTTTATTGCTTAGATAAATAAATACGCTAGATAGGAAATTTACTGTAGCGCCGTGTGATTGCTTTCCAATTTGTAAC
>JAHZNE010008380.1:0-10575 GCA_027744055.1 Callyntrura sp. NNG-2020
GTGAGTATTTCAAGTCTGGAGGATGAGGTTGCAAGTAGTAGAAAATTGAAAGAATCGGTGGTGGCTTTTCAGCCAGGAAAAAGAATCTGTCCAGGAGAGCAATTAGCGAGAGATATGCTTTTTCTGTTTACTACCAAGTTGTGTAAGACATTCACGTTTTCTATGGAAGCGGGAAGAAGAAAAGAGGAGTATCTGGAGAGAGTGTTCAGCTCAATTCAAATGCCAAATAAGCTCCCAGTTGTTGCTATCTGTCGAGAATAGTTATAATTGTTAGATATTGTAGAGACGAAACCATCAAAAATATTACTCACAAAATGAGCTCTTTTGGAAAGCTAACTGTCTCATAGGAATCGGAACAGGGGGGATAAGGGGGAAATCCCCCAAGCTGGTGCCAATTTACATTAGAAGGACAGGGAGGAGAGGAACCTCAATCCATGTTACAGAATACGATTATTCTCCATTGCCCCCCCATTCCAATAGCCTTACTGTACTACTGAAACTTATTATGTCACTTGTAAATGGTTTATACAAACAAACACAAAAATAAAATTTCATGCTAAAATACTTTTGCGACGTTTTATTAACACTTTTTGGTAAATGCGCACCCAATACGCAGTTACACTCATGCATGGCAACACTTGTTGCATGTTGCAACTTGGACACTGCATTGGAAGAAACAGGCCTCTTTGTGCCTTTGATCACAGGTTGAACGGGTTGAGCAGCAATGAAATGATGGGTCATTTCTTAATGGGGAGATCACAACAACATATCCATTAATCATTGTGTCACACGCAAATGCGTCAGCGTTACAGTGTTTAAGCAATTTTAGCACTCTTTTAAGATAGATGAGCAAGAGCATCAAGACTGATAGGGGATACATGATATTAGTCACGTATTTACCCAAGGAAATAACTAGTAAGTATATAGCAGAGTTTAGAATGAATGGGTTGCAATAACATTGAACCTTGGAGAGGTTCAAATTGGTTACTTGTCACTTATCAATAATACTGACGAAATTAAAGATGTCACTGGGGTATTACTTTACAGTTTATTGGAACATTCATGTTTTATTTACATTCCAAGTATTGCATAGTACCATTCATTCAGTTGTTGAAAACTTTGTTTGAAAACAGCAAATTTCAATGATTGTACGCCGCATGAAACAAATATGTATAGTTAAAACGTACAAATGCTGTCGAAGTGACTAATTTTGATTTCCCTGATTTACTAATTTATAGTACTGCATATCATTTTATCAATAAATATATTTATATATGTATGGCAAATGCATAGTTTGCACAAAAATTCATGAGTAAAAAGAACAAAAATAATTGAAAATAAGATTGGAAGACTACACATGTGAAGACGCATGCGTCCAGTTTCTGCTAACAAAAAGTTAGTTACGCATTTACGTATTAAATAACATGTTGTTAATAAGAATCCAACTGACTGCATTCGATTCTAATGCAGTTATTAAGACAGTAGCATTTCTAACACTGACTGCAAATTCACATTGTCACAATCTTTTCACTGAAAGTATGACGCTTTTAAAGGATTGTTGCTAACTGTGACTAATACCGTTCCGTTAAAATGTTCAACGACGAAATATTTTTTCAGCAGCAGGTTTCGTAAAATAGAGAAGGAAGTTTGTCAATATTTGGTATCAATGTACATGAGAATGAGTTGTGTATAACAGTATTTCAATTATGCTCATAATTTTCCTCAGATTTACTTGTTTAGCTGGAAAGAGTTACAAAAAACGTATGTCGTATAAATAAAATGTGCATTATTTTCACACTCTGGTGACAATTTATATTTGTCAATGGCAATTGTAGGTACGAGTGTATTTCAGTATATCATGCAGTTATCGTTTACCATACGTTTGTGTCTCATAACGTGCTAACTAGGATATTTTAACGACAAAGAAACATTTTTCTTAAAAAGAACGCTTTTCGTAGAAAAATTGGCAGCAATCAGAAATGGAAGATTAGCCTACATTACACCACCGTTCCCCTTGGGTATATCAATATACCAAAATCGTTTCCCATTCACATTGCCATTCTCACATCAAAAACTGTCAATGGTGGGTCTACAAACCGACTTAGAAAAAATTAAACTAACGTGATGGAAGCTACAATAGTGAAAATCCATTTTGTCACTTTTTTGTTTCTATTACTCATTTTAACCTTGGGTACTGGTGGACAGCAGCTTGAGCTGGGAACTAAATGTCTAAAATTGCAGGGCAATTCTCCAAACCAAAAGCTGATGCTCGAGATTCCATCGCATCTTTTGCGACACAACGAGTACAACAAAACAAGGATACCGATAAGGTCTTAAATAAATAATTTAAATTTAAATTTGCAGAGAATTTTCAATTTTACAGTGGGCACCGTTAACCATTGTTAACCATACTGCTTTTATCAGAATAGGAAATAAGAAGCTCACGTGCGATGAAGCGACCGCCCAACCCTTTGTCGTGCCTTGGAATTCGTCCGAAGTTCCATCACCTTCAAATCGTGTTCAATCCCAGGAATTTCGTGTGTATCGGGACGCTCCCAATGCGTCGATTCCTATTCCAGTCCATTTTACCAGAGATGGGATGTTTTTCAACGGAACGCACTACTTTGATCAATACTGCTTCGAAAAATACGACAAGCAGTCCATCAACCTAAAACTGTGTTCCCCCAACCCCACAGACTGATATTCTCCTTCCAAAATGCTGCCCCATTGGCGAGTTCATTTTTCAGCAACGAAAATGCACACCTTTAAGCCGCACCCAAAAACTATGGAAGCCGGATTTATATCCGGCGTCTAACATCCATGGTTCCAGCCTTAAGGAAAATGACAATAGTATAAAATTTTACGTTCCCGACGTGTCCTCAAAATGCGGTCCCGAGAAGCCCCCACAAGGTCCCTATTTTGACTGGTGGTCCCCCACCGGCTTGGGCGATGTCGTCAGACACCGAGTAAAACTTGTGGTCAGAAAGGACAAAAGTGTGATTCCCTACGTGTTCAGAAATGACACACGAGATTGGATTTTCAGAGACATCAACTTCTGCGTGGATGGCACCTTTATAGAAACCATTTCCAAGAACAACGCTACTCCTACCTACCGCGGCGACCCAAAAGACTTTGTGGTTTTCTTTTGCCGTACAGAATTACCTTTCCTCAGCTTTCCACAAACGATAAAATCCTGGGCCCATGTGATTGCCATCACAACTTCCTGTATTTTTCTCCTTGCCACCGTCGCTGTCTACCTGTATCACTTGAAGGAGCACAATCTCAGTGGTTTACTACTGCTGGCGTACAGTACGGTCTTGCTCTGTCGCTACATCCTTTACTCCTGGACGTATTTCATTTCCTTGTTTCCCGACCCCGACTATTTTGGGGTGAGGACTCGTGGTTGGCCCTGTTTCCTCATTGGCGTCATCGGTCAATATTTTGAATGGACCGGCTATGCTTGCCTCACCGCTTTGAATCTGAACCTTCTGTCGACCCTTCGTTCTCTGCAGATTGTAGCGAATAAGGGCCGACAATTGGGGAAATTTGTACGGTATATGGTAGTTGCATGGGTAACGCCTATTCTAGTTGTAGGGGCGTTCCTGGTGGTGGACACCGTGTACCAGCATCCGTACACGGAAGTACCCGTGCCGGGCTACGGGGACAAGGTATGTGACGTGGCACGCCCGTTCCGGGGTTATTATGTCTTCCTGCCGATGGGAATTGTTTTTGGTATCAACTTTGGTCTGATAGTGGCATCACTGTATACGCTGTGGTCCGCCCTACAACTGCAAACCGGATCCTTGTTAGTGCAAAATGGTTCCTCAAAAAGACGGGGAGGGTCTGATCTTGGAGCGTGGATGGTAATAAAAGTGTACATTGTAATGGGTGGGTCGAAGGTTGTGTGGCTAGTAACCTGGTACTTGTATGAACCCCGTCCGACGTCAGAGAAGCCGTGGTGGCTTCTGTCACTGGAGACCGTGCACTTCCTCACGCCCGTTTTCTTGTTCTTTATATTTATGTTCTAAGTTGCCAGTCATTAAAAATTGGGGAAAGTAAGACGGCAGATCGTCTTTGTAAGTTGTAAGAGCAAGTTGGACGTGTAAAACCAGGATATTTATGAAAAATAAAATTTAATGATATATATTAGTATTATTGAGTAGCGAAAAATAAAAAAGTAGGAATATTAAATTCGTGTTCCACTTTTTGAAAGTACATTTAATAAGTAACAAGAAATTCGTAATAGAACTGAAACTAAAATAAGCATGGCAGAAAACCCAGGGAGCTTCCATTCGTAAATCAAAATATAAAGACAAGTTATATGAAATGTTTAGAGCCAACTTGCTTTGGCAGAATAGTGATGGCATTACCAACATAGAAAGAAGCCGTTGCCACCATTTACTCATTACGAAAAGTAAGCAAGTGGCCTTTTATATAAATACGAAACTGAAGGTGTTCAAGAGGGGAAAAGTAAGAATTCTTTGTTGGGGAAGGTGTGAAGGAAGGTGGTATAGGAGGAATACAACCAGAACAAAAAATCAAACGGTTTTTTCCAGAGGTCCAAACCTTTTATTCTTTTTCTGTCATGTTGACATACCAGAGAATACAATACACAAATACGATAAAATACAGTAGCATAAGGAAACAATTCTAACTAGTTATTTTTGTCTTAACTGATGTTAGTCAATCAATTCCTGCTTCCCGGGTTTGATGTAAGACCTTGAGGTTAGGATTTGACCTTAGAGGCAGTTGTAGTTTACACTTACATGTCCCATCTTCGCCAGCAAAACAGTTAGGATTAGAGCTGGGAGGACATTTTACAGCTGTGGAAGGATCTGTTGGCACAGGTAAGATATCAGGGTTATGATATTACTTTTATCCCGTACAAAAAAATTATTTGTAAATATTAAATTACCACCTCCCTGCAACCTCGCATTTGCGTGAGCCCTATTAAGCGGAGCCCTATTGTAGAAAGGGGTCAGACTGTAATAATTCTTTTCAGGATTCCACAGCAGAGTTGTATTACCAACTCTACCCCAAAATACATACATACATACATTAAGCGGTTGGAACACCTACTCCGACGGCAAATGTGCGGATGTAAAAAATATTAACCCGAGGAGTAGAACGGCACACGTAAAAAGTTTCATTGCAAGTTTCACCAAGTAACTAAAAGTGCACAACAAACAAGGGCCAGTTTTAAAGTGTGACTGTTCAAGAAACCATTGTGCGCATATTTATATACCCTCAAGTAGAAAGGCATTTTTTTAAAATATTTAAGGTACTGACTTCATTTCCTCGTAAACACGGTTTCAACAAGTTGTGGCGCTAACAATGAACAACGCAGATAGTTATAATTATAGGTATAATTTATAAAATTTGATTTATTAGAAATGACGACGAACTACTGTATATAAGTCTATTAAGATGTAGTTATTGCTATTGTTATAGTTAAGCAAAGCAAATGAGGTGATTTTACGCCTTTAGTAAAGAATGGTCATTGAACTGTTTTACGTGAAGGTAGTCATGCTTGGCTTTTCGTGGTAGGGCATTTGAGAATGCTAGTTCTTGGTAGAGTTTATACTCGTACTTAATTAAAAGCGACAAATTATAGACAGAACTTGTGTTTCAGCATTTCTTATATCCTGTTCAACCATATTTTTTAATTTAGAAAAGATATAATATAATCTATAGCTATCACTCCCCGAAGAAAAAATTCCTAAATTCATTTTCTTTCACCTTTTTTATTGACCTTTTCTCCACGATGCCTCATGCCTCCGCCGGGGGATATCCTGCAGAAACTAATTGTATTGCTATAAGATATGTAGTTTCCAGTTTCAAATTTCCCCCTGCTCAAGAAGTTACTGTACGTAAATTTGTACCTCCCCAAGTGAGTAATATACGTATTGATGATATACGTAGATCATTGAGTAGTTGTTGAGATCATCGCAAAATAAAAACTGCTCGTATCTGTGTTCTACTTTTTTAAAGTCCATTTAATGTGTAGCAAGAAAGTCATTAAATTACAAATTGCTATTAAAAGAAATATTGAGTAAAAAGAGACTGACGTATTCATTAATTGTTTAATCGTTAAAGGACTAGTGTACCTGATGTTTTAATCTTTTTGAGTCATGTTGTCATTCCAGATAAGACAATACACCAATACAATAATATAGAGTAGCATAATGAAGCCACGCGTGTGAGCTATTTTCTCTTTGGTTGACGTTAGCTACACATTTACTGCATCATGGGATAACGTGTAGGACCTCGCGACACTAGGGACCGTTGTACGTGAAAGGCCTTGTACATTTACATGCACCATCTTCGCCAACACAACAGTCAGGATCACATTCTTTAACTGCGGATGAATCTGTTGGCACAAGTAAGAAAAGGTTATAATATTATTATTGCCTATCTGTACAATAACGTTATTTGTAAATATGAAATTACCAACTCCTTGAAACCTAGCACTTCCGCTGATCCTATTAGGAGGTTGGAAGACCTGCTCAGAAGGTAAATGTTGTGCGGATGTAAAAAATAATAACCCGAGGAGTAGAACAACGACACACATAAAAATTTTCATTGTGAAGTTCAACAAGCTACTGGGCGTATATTTGTATATTTCAAATTATCAAGCTAACATTTAAAGTTGTAGGGCCCAGAGCAAACAATGAATAAATTATCACAGGTGTTTATTGTGAAACTGATACTATGAAATGTTGGACGCCAACACACTACGGTTGCGGTATGGTTCTTGCATTGCTGCCGATATACCGACGAAACTAAAACTTGGATTTCAATAAGCTGACGGTTACGTTGCGCGGAGGAAATGCAGAAACCACATGAGCAAAAAAGGGAGACATACCCCAAATGATGTTAAGGTTACAATTTGTCCAATTAAATTGTCTGATGTCAGCTTCAAATCGCCTTAGAGGATGTGGGTTCAGGTAGCTGCTATCACAAATTCGTGCATTTTTCTGTATACCACCGTAGCATTTCACATTTATCATTTCTTCGAGCAACATCTTCATGATTATATAACTTGTGCTTTGCTCTGTCGGTACATGCTTAAGTCGTTGGCGTATTTTGGTGTGGCCACTCGCAGAAATGAAAGGAATAATTTTAAAATACCAATGCATCAGCAAATTAAATTTCCTGCCGAACAGCATAAATTAGTGCATTTTTTTCAAATTGGCTTCTCTGCAAAAACAAATATCTCTAAGCTGTCACCATTTGTATGTTACCGCTAGAAATAATACATAATACGCTAATTTTGTTACTACATTCATGGTATATATGAACTAATTTTCGGCCATTCTTATGTTAAAATTGCAATTTAATCTAGTGCATCAAATAAAAAGTCATCAGAAGACAGTTATCTATTGACAAAACGCACAATTTCAATATTCGACACTTTTCTCGCTATATTATCCGTACACTTATGGACACGTACGTTGCAGACGTCTTGATACAACATTGTGGATAGGAGCAAAGTAAAAATAAAACAAAAAACCAAAGGGTATTTTCGTGGTCCCCTGCCTAATGTTTTATTCTTTTCGAGTCATGTTGACATACCAAAGAAGACAACACACAAGTACAATAATATAAAGTAGCATAGTGTAGCGATCCTTATTAGTTTTTTTCTTTGGGTCGGTGTTAACCAAATAATTATTGTTCGCGGAGGTAAAGTGTAGGATTTTGAGGTTATTCTGTAACATTAAGGGCCGTCGTATGAAGCCTTCATGCACACTTCATGAGGAGTGGACCTGGTATCACATTTTTCTTCAATTATGGAAGAATCTGTTGGTACGAGTAAGCCAAAGGTTATAGTATTAACCACCTGTACAATAAAATTATTTGTAAATATAAAATTATTACCAGGAACTCTAAATTTTATCCAAACTCTATTAGTGGGTCCGAAGACCTGCTTAGAAGGCAAGTGTTGTGCGGATGTAAAAAATAATAACCCGAGGAGTAGCACGGTCCACCTAAAAAGTTTCATCACAAACTTCACCAAGGAATTAAAAATGCACAACAAACAAGGGCCAGTTTTAAAGTGTGATTGTTCAAGAAGTCGCTTGTGCGTATATTTTTATACCAAACAACTAAGAAAACCAAACTATTTTTAACTTTTGAAGGATTGGCTTTATTTCCTTGTAAACATGGTTTAAACAAGTTGTGTGGTCAACGACGAACAACGCAGACAGTTGACGCGGTATGATTTGTAAAACTGGAATTATTTATTTACGGCAAATTTAAGGCTTTAATAAGAAATGGCTGTTGAACTGTTAATTTTTTAATTAGAAAAATTAAAACCTTGAGCTATCACTTCCCTTTCATGTTCTTTCTTACTTTTCCCCTCATTGTCTCCTCCCGGAGGATCACCTGCAGAACCTAATTTTATTTTTATAAGGTATGTTGAATGATGCTTGAAAAATTCCCATTCCTCCTTGAATGTTCTTATTTCTATTCATTCCCTGTAAACAGGGGAATGTGGAATACACACATGATATGTAAAGATCAGATTGTAAACTTTTAGGTGTAATGAATGTAGGTAATAAGCAATTATTTATGCTCTAAAATGGCCAAATAGGTAAGAAAATATGCAAAAAATTAGGGCTTTAAAATGTACAATATTTATTTAAAAACTACTTGGCATTTTCATGAGCCTACCCGAGTTGTGTCTCGCCACCAATTTGCCAAATTTCAGTCACAACGGGGTTGAAATGGCAAAGATGTTGAGGAAAGTGCATTTAATCTGATTAAATAGCACCTTTTTAAAATAGACGCTATCGGGTCCAAAATTTTCACTTGGAATGTTGGTCATCCTATTCGTGCTGGGTCTCGTCGCCCATATGCCAACATTTGGCCCAATCGGGTTTCAAATGTATGTTGTACTAGGTAATACTTCGTCATTAGCTTAATGATTAGCAGGTACGTCGCCGCCGCCACCGCCGGAATCACCTTACTATGCGAGTTCAGCTCTCCAGTATTTTCATGAACTAGATCTTTTGGAATAAATGGAGTTCAAATGGACGTCCTACAACATCGGTTATATCATAAATAAACTTATTATTAGCATAAGATCATTCTTGTTCCATGTTTACGCCTATGTTATTTTCTTAGTACAGTAGAAGATCATTCCTTTGTGAGTTGTAGTGAGACAAAAAACGAAACTAATGAAGGTATGTCATTTTGAAGTTTTGGTGAAATAATATGAAAACGAATAATCTTATTTCATCTTCCATCACTCCCTATGATAGGGTTGATTTTTGTTATGCTATTTTATGCCTCATGTAAGGATTTAGACCCATGCTTTTAACATTAAAGCCTTCACAGGGACACAGTTTTTACTTGACAAAATATTTGTATTCGTAATCGGTGTAAAATATGAACAAAACTTTTCCTTGTTGTTTGTATAGGACTTGCAACTTTTGCATCAATAGAATTGTCGTTAACGTATTCGAATCATTGACGTATTAACATGTCATGAATACGTCAATGTTGTGAGGCGATATTATTACTTTATGAATGATAGCCAGCCATCATACCTTACGATAGTACTCATGTAGTTACTCAATGGCACAACTAACTGGATTGTGACAGAAGCTACAGAATACGGTTAGGTTGGCTGACAGTTGCTTTGAATAATTGACGTCTACTTGGTTCAGTTTAATTATATGACGCTCATAATGTAAGCTGACCAACAGTGCGTTGGTAGTTTCTCAGTATTAGCACATTCAACATTTTATCGTATCTAGTAGTCACCTAAAATTTGTACAAACGTTAAACAAAAGCCAGAGTCAAGGCCACCAACTTTACCAGCAATATTTAATGCATTAGGAGCGTTCAAATGAATTTGCCCCGAGATAAATTTCCATGCACGGCACCTTCATGAATGCACTAGTAGCACCGCTGTAAAGATGAGCGCCCAAATTGTGATATGTCAACAATGTTTGTTTAAAGATGAGGAAGCTTGTCAATACGGAAATTTGCTCAGCAGAACATGTATTAAATTTATTTTTTCCTTAAATATGTTCAGTTCTACTTTAAAACGTAATATTGTATGACGCATTTCCTGTAAATAAAACATTTCGTCTCGTCTTCCAATCGTCAACCGACTCACGACAGTTGCACTCATTCAGATATCAAGTAAATGATAATGTGTTTTTGTGACAATGAATATTAAAAATAAGGACGCATGAGGAAAAATGAAAGATTACGTAGAGGAGTTGGTTTTCCTCCAACATTTTCCCCAAACAAAACTTTAAAATTCATACATCACAACTTTAGGAAGGTAACATTAAATTGTTGGTATATTAATGCCAAACCGTTCTTTCCTTTCGGGACATCTATCGATTCCAACTCAGCTTAGAAATTAGAAAAAATTAAAATTTGGAAATGCGATTGCTACTACTTCTTATCGTTACACTGGTAACTCGTGCAGAGCTGCTTTTATCAGGAGGGAAATGTCCAAATTTTCAGCTCAGTTCCGCACATCAAAAGGACGCACTCGAAATACCATGGTATCTTCTACGGCACAGTGTAAACAATCAAACACGGATCCCTATAAGG
>JAHZNE010008381.1:0-11283 GCA_027744055.1 Callyntrura sp. NNG-2020
ATACACAATAATAGTTGTCCTGCTTGCTCAGCAATTGTTCTAGTTTGTTGTTGTTGTTTTTTTTTCTTCTTTTTCCCTTTCTTCAGGGAATGATGTTGCAAACTGTTGTTGTTGTTGTTGTTGTCTTCCGTCCAGTGTGTAGCTTTTGTAGCAGGAAAATAAATAAATAATGTACCTAAAAGTTGATGGGATAGGTTTGTCGTTCTATTTATGTATGCAGCTTATATGCCACGTTTTTGCTTTGTTTATGTAACTGTTGTTGGGTAAAAAAGTAAAGATGACTCCTCTCTCTCTTCTCGGTACGCAGAAACATAGATTTAGTGTGCTAGCAGTAGTGGTGGTAGTGTGGTCCCGGCGGAGGAACTCTAAATACACTTCACAATCATATAATATAATGACAATATAGTAATCTACTTTGGTAGTTTTTCTTATGGCGCTACTACCACTACTCCCGTTGTTGTTCGCATATTACTATTCCATTCATGGAAATGAGAAAATGCAATGCAACGACGCATTACTTTCTATATGCGTGCTGTTTGCATAAAATTGTTGAGGAAGTTGCTGAGTTCTGGCAGTTTTTATTGTCACTCGTGCTTGACATGAGTGTGGGAGTACACACACACATCACACCCCTGCTATTTCGACGGTGTACGTTTCTGCTACTTACTAGTGGTGTCTCCGCTTTTCCACAACGGCGGGTGCTTTCCAGTTGGCGTATATACAAAGTATATTCATAATAATAATACATAATATCATCATGATCATCATCATCGTCATCATCACGATCACACCGCAGGCTCAATACTAAGCACACAGTCAAGTGCGGAACTGCTGCTACTCCTCTGGAATCGGAGAGAATCACTGTTGTCATCGTCAATTGCGAATTTTTGTAGCCCCCTTTGAAAACCCGCGCGCCGTGTGTGTGTGTCGCCTTTTTTGGTGGGGTGGTGTTGCTGATTGTTGGTGAAAACATGTATCAAAATTCTGCTCGTGTCCCCATTTCCTTGCCTAAGTAGCAGGGAGATGCGAGTGACGACGCCGCGCCGACATCATAATAATGATCAGAGAGTCATTGCACATATCAGGAAAAGTGAGGCGGCTCATTGGCAACACAACTACTACATGCGACCACACGAAGAGAGAAAAAAGTGTGTCATGCCACAAGCTTTATAAATGTCATGAATACGTAAAGATTTGTTCGCCGTTTGTTGGACGTCCATTATACAGCGTTCACGTTTTCATCATCCAACTAAGTACTCTTGTCAAGCGTATTATAAACGAGCGAGCACGTTGTGCCCAGTGCACCCCGTTTCTTATCTGCCGTAGTATATTCCCCGTCTGAACTCGTCGACATTGCCCACAATAAAAAATGCTCTGGTGCTCTGGAATGTACCGGGAATGTTTCTGCTGCTGAGGAAACAGTGAGCTAATTCCGTCCAGAGAGTCACACAGTCAACATGACCAATTACGTAAACGAGGCCCATTGTTTACAGGAACATGTCTGCTACCTTCCCTGCTTCCCTGGTCTCAATACTTAAATGCTTGCATATCTAAAGGGGGCTTTATTAATGACTCCCTTCTATTTTTCTCCCCAAATCGTGTCGGTTGGCTCCACATCTGGCACGGAGACTGGAACAGCCATTTTTGTGTAGTGACCTTGTCATTTGTTGGAAACGTTTATGCTCCCAGAAGTGGATGTTTATATTTCTCCCTCTCAATTTACCTTTCATCTGTACTCTCTCTCGCTCTCCTTTAGTATTAATCTAACCACTCTGCCCATTATCATTTGTCAATTCCCTTTAAAAACAAAACTTGGGGGAAGTGATCGTGAGTTTATTGTTTTGAAAATGTTTGGTAGGGTATTAGTATAACTCGCGGAGGAAAATGCGGGTTCTCCCCTCTGTATTCTGCAGTTGGATAAAGTGAGAAAAGAAACAGATGGAATATATACGTCGTCGAGCGACTACAACCACCACCACCACCACCAATTGTTTTACTAGTTTCGTTCGTATAACGTGCCCTTATGATCTCATTTAGAAGAATCAAATCAGAGACAGGGAAATTGCAGGGAACGGGTAGAAAAGGGAAGACGAACGGGTATACATCCACAGACATGACAGTCCCAAGAATGACTGTTTTAATGGAAAGGGAGAGAGAGAGAGGATGTGAAAGGCCATAATGGAGAAAGCATTCCCATATTTTTGTCCATGAAATTGGTCGGTTGAAGGAACAAGAAGAATAGGTAAATAGACTCGCTTTTACTGCACGCAGCAACCAGCATCGCCAAATCACTTTCCCTCTTCCCCTTTACTAGTGCTGGTAGTGTTACCACCACAACAACCCACCAATCCACGCAACGACAATGCAACCTAGAAAATAAGCTTGTCGTCTTCATCATCACCATCATCGTCATCAGCAGAGGCACCACCACCACCACCATCGTAGTTTCCCGCAATTCGCCAAGTACATCAACAACTTTCCCTTCAGTGCTATCCTCTATAGGAAGGAACCACCTTTGTATAGGAATACTGTATCTAGTATTTAGAAGGAAGTTGTAGTTTATACTACACACGGCAATGCAGCCGTTACGATACTTCTAGTCACAACAAACGTAGTGGCTAAATAATTGCTGTCATTCAATTTAATGGTAATTGCTTTTTGCGTGAGCTCTTTGAGGGCTGGGCGGATTTACAACAACGGACGAGGACGACGGTGACGATGTTCTCGGTTGGCATTCTACTATGACAAAGACAACGTCTGTCTACCACCACACACACACACCACCTTCCTTTTTTACTTTGTTCGTTCGTCTCTAGATTCTCCTTCGAATTTACCGTCTTTTCTCCACATTTTTTCCGCATTGCCAATTGGCTGCTCGAAAAGTGTATCGAACATGGAATTGGACCGAGGACTCGGCTTGGGTAGAGCAGCAAGCACACAGCGAGGTTTATGAAGATATTAGAAGTAAATTATAGTTAACTTTGTATTTTTAATGGCAGTTTCGTTACGTTTTTAATGTTGTACACAAGCGGTTAATAATCATATTATGGCGAGACACAAAATGGAGTGCGTCTCTCCTTTCGGACGATATATCTCAAAGAAAACTTTCCCCGAATGTGCATGTTCCCCCGTTATGGCGGTGTATACGTACCTGAACCGTTTAGTATTTAGAATTAGTTGACAAAAATATGGAAGATATTATGACTGGAGGAGTTTGTTAAGTGGAAGGAATTACTAAAAGTTGTCCAAGTACTCCTGGAACTTTTAACGGGACGTCAGTTAACAGGTTCTCGTAATCACAGTTAGACGGCTCATTGGGAAGTTGGCATGTTTGTAATCTGTCAAGTTTAGTTAGTTCCGTATCGGGGTATAGGAAAGAGAATTTTTCATTTCTCCCTGTCTGCCCTTTTCCGTTTCCTTTAAATATCTTGTCTCTCTCTCTCTGCGTAAGCAGGAGTAGTTTCCGTAAAAGAATTTATCCGAAATTGGCTGAGCATTGCAACAAATTACTGTGCATCCGTTGGGATCTTCAAACTTATTCGATAAAGTCATTTGAAGCCGGGGAGAACGAGAAGGAATGAATGAACGAGCGGGGAGAGACAGAGAGAGACAGAGAGAGAGAGAGTGAGAGAGAGGGAGAAAAGAGAAAGTGACGAGAAGAACATTATTTTGCTTGTTCTTATCTCTCTTTAGACAAATTCTGGACTGGCTCTACTCTCGCGTATCAAGAATATGCTTGAATTTTTCTCTCTCCGATTGCCTATTTATATACCCCCATGAAAGGAACGACAAGTAGTTGGAGCAAGTTTTCGATGTCTGGGCTCTTCAGCTCACATCACACATCGGGCAACTTCGATGAGTGTCATCTAACTCGCCAGCTCGTTTCCATGTCGGATTTGGAGCGCATTTGGAAGCCCTGTCGTCTGTAGGTAGATTGTACATTCCAATTCCGGGAATGTAGGCAGGTTAGTTAATGCACAACAAACAATGAGGTAGCACCACCGACGAACCAGGAATAGGATTTCCAGCAGCTCCCTTCTCCAGCGCGGATATACCGTCGATATCCTTCACTTTTACGGATCTTCGTACTATCTCGTACGTTTGTTTTCTGGAAAGTAATTTGAGCATTAATAAGAATCAGTATAATATGTAAGACATGAAGTAGAGCTTTACCACAGTATCCCTCAGGGATGCACTATCTACAACGACAACAAAGTGAAAGCAAGACAAGCAGTTTTGTCGTTTGGGTCACATTATTTGCGTATCCGAATTTTGTACTGGAATTTCCAATGGAATTGTCTTTGGCAACCTACTTTTATAATTCATTCATGCGACGCGTTGAATCTGCTGTCGTGTATGTGTGTGTACCATCATTCCCTTCAAATGAAATAATGTAAACGGCAAAAAGAGAAAATGTGATTGACACAAGAAAAGCTGACACTGTAGCACACTCTCTTTCTCTGTGTGTGTTTATGGCATATTACTTTTTTCTACTTTTATAGCGTTTGTTAGGTGAAACAAGGCATCTATCTAGGTTTTCATACGAGTACGTGACTAAAGTAAATTAAAACTGAGGGAGAGTCCGGGAAAGTACAAGGAGTGTGACACTATTCAAATTCCCCCTGCATGTTCCTTGGTCAACGCCATCCAGTCTTTTCACTAATATTGACAGATTGGCTGCTGCTGCTGCTGCTGCTGGATCTAGGAATCAAATGTTCGACGGTGGAGCTATCGTGCTAGAATGTAAAATTTCCTTTCAAACAAGCCCAGTTAAACTTCACCTGGAACCCAGCTCGTTGTATGTTTTCCCGTCGTCGTCCCTCTGATCCGCCTTTATGCTCTTTCCTCTGTTTGCTGAGAGAGTCCCGTGCACCCCATTCCGTTGGACCTTTCGAAAGGATTTTATTCATGACATAAAAATCGCCATCCTTACAAATTCTCTTGACACATTGAATGGGTCACTAGTGTACCACATACCAATTTTGTTCTCTCTCTCTCTTTCTCTCTCTTACTTTTTCTTTTGTCCCCTTCACATCCATGAACCACTCCACGTCTCAACACCTATTTTTCTCTCCCTTCTCCATTCAGATTAGTATTAGCAGGTCGAAAAAGTACATGTAAGGTAGGGAGAAAGGATTTTCAAGTAAGGAATAAAAAGATTAAGGAGGACAGTCACATTTCACCGAGTTCCGTACTTTCGGCTGTTAACTTTTTTTTTCTTTTTTTCCCCTTTCAAAAAATTTACGACTTAATCTTACAAGGAGACTAGCGACAGGGCACTCATTATATATGCTCCTGATTCGATCTGAACTGGACCTTTGGCTAAATTTTCGTTAAAAATTATATATATCTTCCTTTCCCGTCCCATTCAGCAATTCATCTTGTCAGGTGAACAATTTGAGGAAACCGGTGGTGGTGGTGGCAGTGGCGAGGGAAAGCAAATGAAATGTCAATGCTGTGCTAACAAATAAATAGGTAGGCATGTGCCATCGCGTAAATATAATACCTTTCTCTCGTCTCCAACATTTTCTTCTCTCAAAGTAGTTGCCAACTTACTCTCTCTGTTAATCTTTTAAAACTTTATCAACTCTTTCTCCACGACTAGTCAATATCACATATCAACTTTGATAATTCCTTATTTCTTGCTGTATCACCATCCCCGCCACCACCAGCAGCAGAAGCAAAAGCAGCAGCAGCTTCATCGCAATCATCGGGAGCATCGAATTGAAGAGGGGGAAAAACTTTGTTTCGTTTCTTTTTAGACAACTACAAATGTTTTTATGTAGAGAAAAGTTTTCTCTCGCTAAAGTGTTAGATGTAGGCGGGGAAGACGGAGAATGAAGGCGACCAGAGAGTATAAATATTTTCTCCCTCATGTACACACTTGTAGGGTATTCGAGAGAGAAACTTGAAAGAGTTGGAGGCCAGCAACAGCAGCAGCAGCAGCGGTGGTGGTAGGTGGCTCTAAAGTGGGAAGTTGGGATAAAATTGGGTGAAAGAAGAAGCTGTAGTACTCTGGTAATAGTGGTGCAGTAGTGCGGGGGTTCATGTTGTAGTATTTATTTTCTTGTCTTCTCCTTGGATTTATATGGATGAAGTGGAATGAGGAAGAAAATGGAGAAAATTCCAGCAACCAACAAAACCATACACACAGACATAAGTCGTAACCCCAAAAATATAGGCACCTCTCACTCCCTTTAATAATACACACATGTTTTTAGATATTCATATATAGGCACAATCCCTGGTATTTCTCCTCTTCCATAACTTCACTTTTCTCTTACACTGGTCGAGTTTTTTTAAGCTGTTGTATTGTTTTTTTTGTTCTTGCTCTTTCGCCCGTTTGTCTCAAACAGCTTTCTCTGTTTACTTTTTCCTCCCATCCAGGCTAGTTAAAGGAGAGAATGGAAAAGAATAAAGTTGTCTTTCTATCCCATAAATACACACACACACACACACACAGACAAGCACACACAAGCATGGAGTATTCAGTAGTAATTTAAAATTTACAAAGTTCCAATGTGATTAGGTATAACACACTACTTGTTTGCGCCTCATCCTTCTTAACTCATATACATGTCCATGCGTCTTACTTTTGAACTTGGGTACCTCTTCTCTGGGATGTTACCCGGAATTTATAGTAAAGTCCGGTCACTTTCACACACACACACACGCACAGACAAACACTCAAGTGGATGGTTAGCGAACAGAACATATCTCTTACTCTCTATCCCTTTCACCAGCTTCATGAATATACATGAGTCTGACAAGTTGAAGAGGAGGACATAGATTTAAAATAAGAAGCGGGAAAGGTTTCAGGCTTTTCAGAGAGGTAGTAGTAGTCTGCTGATGGGATGCAAAAGTAAATAGCTACACAACAATGTATAACACGGGTAGTGTCTCTGTATCCCTTTTGTCGTTGTTCAACCTCATTTGCATGTAAGTGTCCCCCTTCACGAGCAGGGTGGATACCTAAGTTATGGGCAAAACCGGGACGGCCATCCAAAGTGATGGAGGAAGAAAGAGAGAGAAAACGAAGAGGCTGACAAGCGAAGCTACTGGACAATTTTTAAGAAGTCTCCGTGAAAAATCGCACAAAATTCCAAGTATTACTTTTTATCGAGTTTTCCCTCTTCAAAGACACTTATCGGGGGCAGCACAATAGCACCAAGGTGGAGTCACTTTATTTCACCTTTGTCATCTAGAATTTTCCCAGGTTGGCGGTGTAGACGGCTTTCTTCCCGCCATCTCCGTTTATTACGCATAGCTGCCATATGTTACCATTAAGCCATTAATACGTCTTCTTCCCCTTTTCAATGAAAGGGCGAGGTGGGCGAAACAAATGGAAAAGTTAGTACGAAAATCTTTTCACGTCATTTCTTTTAGCCAAAGGGGGAAAGTGGGTTAAGTTTCTGAAAGAAATGGTTCTATATTTAGACGTTATTCCGATTTACTGTGGTACATTGTACAAAGAGATGTCCCATTTTCCAGTCAGACGTGTTGATACCTATGTATCGTTAAAAACGTTATGGTCAACGTGTTTCCTTCCTTTCCCATTTCCACCAAAGGATCACACAAGTGGAAATATATTTACTTTTCGAGATAAACAAGTTTCGGACTTCTCTATACATCTTCTGTGAAAAATTTATGAAGCGTGTGTCTTATCAGCTTGTTACTTTTTTCTCTCCTGCGCAGCCACCACAACACTTTCACAAAAAGGGAACATTTTGTACACAAAATTATGTCTATATATATTGTAACCATCTTATTGGGCTACAATTAGGAAGAACCGAGTTCTCCGTATGGTTCTTTTCTCTTTCGACTAATTTTAAAGCTTAGAAAACGGAGTTTGGACAAAACGGTTAATAATAGTAACAGTAATAATAATAATAATAATGGTAATAATAAAAGGGAACATCACACCAAGCTCTCAACTCATATAAAATTATACGTGGTATATACGCCGTTCTCTAAAGAACTCATTACTGCCTAGTTTCGACTTGGGAGCAGTGCCACTACTCCTGCAACTACGCGAGAGTCTCTTCTCATTCTCTCCTCAACCTCAAAAGATTAGCATGAAAATACGCTACGAGTGGGCCTGGAGTTGATGAAAAATAACGCTGGAGTGAAGGAAGAACAACGTCAGGGATGTTCATAACAGATCTTGATATGTTCCGGAGAAAGAAAGAAAGAAAAAAAGAGGAAAAAAGCAAGTCAGCAGCAACAGCAACAGCAACAGCGCTTCGTCGTGTGAGCTGTTCCAACAAAGAAGCATATAATACGGCTGCTATTCTCCACATTCCCGGCCGTAATTGTCTTGGTCGTTGTTGAGAAAAACGGGAAAAATACGTACCAGTAACAAGGAGCTGGGAGAATGAGGAACAAGACTAATCATTTGATACTCCGCGGAGATTAGTGGATAGCAGTAAAACATCCTCATTTCAACTTTATAATCATCATCATCAGCAGCATCATCCTCGTCGTCGTCGTCAACATCAAACCAGTAGCATGTAACATCGTCATCTCTGAAAAAAGCCGTTTTTTTCGGAGTGAAAGATAGTTAAACCGAAAAAAGACGCTGCCTTGATAAAACGTAAAGATACTTCATTCTGCCCAAGATTAACAAAATACCTATTTACATTATGAAATGAACGTATATTTATGCAAGCAATTAGAAGATGGCGAGAAAGGAAGGTTTTTTTCTACAGCGATATATGGTGGCAATAAAAATCGTACAAGATACATGTATATTGTATGCAATATGTATATACAGTATATTTATATACCTTTTTGGAAGCGCCCACGTTTCCCATAATATTTTGTTGTTCGTTTAACGCTCAGATTGTTTGCTGCAAGAAAATGGAAGCATTGAGCGGAATTAATAAAAAAAAATACTTCTCCCTATGTACACTTTTTTCTCCGCGGAGATTGCGAGATTTTCTTTTTAATTTCACACCCCCCAAAAGGAGAAGGTTTTGCCAGGATAAAACGTGACTACAAGTTATTTACGTAGTTGGCGCTTACAACAACGAAAAGCGTTGTATGCGTGCTCAGTGTGCTGAGGGTACAATAATAATGAAGATTATGATGAGGCATGGGGAAATAAAACTATTAGTCATCATTTGAAAATCCTCCCGATTTAAATACGTAATCCGCATTTAAGCCATCAGCCCTGCGTCCGCATCACTCTCGAATCATTTCCACATTTTATGGTACAACATGAAACTACGAGCTGCTGGTCCAAGTTCCCTAGAAACTGGGCAGGATATAGTAATCAACGTGCATCTTTCCGCGTGGTAACCCCACCATCCACACTGTCGTATTGTCATTTTTTTCAGGCACACATCGTGCATTGACAGAAAACAATCAGAGAGTGCTTGTGTGTTAGGGAAAGACAGAGAGATAAAAATATTATTATTATTATTAATAATAATAATAATAAAACCTAGATTCATGGGAAGAAATCACAACTGATTCCTGAAATACAGACACAAGGTACATGATAAATTTTTTAGGTCCTCGGTTTCATTAGGTTCCCCGGTACTAATCTACGTCCTCGTCCTCTACAAACCACACAGTTTGTAAAATTGCTGTTAAAAGTAAGTGGATCTCTATCATTTTTTTTGTTGGTGTAGAAATGCTGTAGTCATATTGTTCTTACGTTTCTAAACATACCAAGCCCTCTAAGCGGTCGTGGCTCTTCTAAGTGGAGCATGGCTAACAGGGCATCACATCCATCAGTTTTTTTGCCAGCTTCTGTTCGCTGGTTCGCTCACTGCTGACATAGATAAATGAGCAGTGGTGCTTAATCTGAAACGCATCGTCGTCCTTGTATTTGTAGTACCTACTTGTGGATGTTTTGTATCAACCAACTAGGCACTGTGTGTGTGTGTACGTGTGTAGTACGAGATTATTACAGGGTTTCCCTTAATAGATACGCTGCGTTTTTCAAGGAAAAGGTTTATCCCCACCCAACCGACACCGCGGCGGGATATACCCCGTACATACATCCATGTTACGGAGAAATTTATAACTACTTGTGTGTAAGTAAGGTTACTGCTGTATAAAAGATTTTTAAAACCTTCACTGCACATCGGGCTTCCTTGTGTGCCCTTGTCTTTTTTACCCGTTGCCGTTACGAACCCTGGTGGAGCGAGTGACTACGGCAAAAGATAAATTAGTTGGTAAATCCCGCTTGCCATTAGTCATCATATTAGACCACCTTATATCTCGCTGCATTTGCACGTCCTGCTACATAAGGAAAACGAGTCTAATAATGAGACACTGTGTACCCATTTAGAGTTTGGCATTTTATTTAATGTGCCCCCTGGAGCTTATTGCAGTAAAGTACTTTTTAGGTGGGGAAATTAAAAATGCAGTTTTTTTTCGTGTGGAATAGCATGTTCCATATAATAGAGCAAAGAGCAGTATTTTGGTAAGGCAACTGTTACACAGATACAGTTACAATAACAAAGTTGGGAATGGAGAGGGTTATAATACGTCAGCACTGCTACCACATGCTAGGATCAGATGACCACAGTGAAAGTTTCCACCAAATTTCAGTATTCGTCTTAAGATGGTGGATTATTTAAGTTGTCTCCCGTCAGAGAGTACACGCTGATGGTATATAATGTTGCTAGTGTTCCAGCAATTAGAAGCAATCATCAAATATGTTCAAGCTAACGATATAAATTAGAAACGGGTGCTATAACCGGGTAGCATGGAGCATCTTGCTAGAACAGTAACAACAAGGATCGCCTCTTTCACATTAAACGCCTTCAATGACAAGCTTGGTTTCAACCTGTAGTTTTCTGGATGTCTAATTTGATTATCCAGGCATAAATTTAAATTTTCATGACGAATTTCCCGTGAAACCAGTCAAGCATTGTATGGGGGGAAGGAAAACGTATTTAGGGATTCGGTTAGTTTCCTACCGTCTACCACGTAAAGGGGTATGTACCTAGCCAAATGTTTTCCTTGTAGAGATTCCTCCCCACAGGCAACACAAATCACCCCTACGTCCATATTTTCGACACTGCCTATTCTGAAGTCATACATAATACAATGTCCACATCAATGAATTCTATGATTATTATCTGGTTATGATTCAGATTATTGTAGCGTCCTCGTAGATAAAGGTAGGTATTTCCGTTTCAGCAGGACTGCTATAATTACAAAGATGTATTAAGATATACTTTACGTTAGACTGGCAAAAAAGTTGAAATAACTTTTCTGCTCCGTTTTCCGTAATAAAATTTGGAGGGTCTTGACTTTTACTGACTT
>JAHZNE010008382.1:0-20433 GCA_027744055.1 Callyntrura sp. NNG-2020
CGAGGGGAAATAATACCAAGGGGCAATAAGTCGAGGGGCAATGATATCTAGGGGCAATCATGTCGAGGGGCAATTTCACCCTCAGGGGCAATATGATCCAGGGGATATCCGCCGGTTACCACTCACAATGCAGTGAATAAAAGCACAGTGCACAGTGTCATTTGAATGGTGCCACCAGACTGGTAAATGCTCTACATTTGTAACTGCTCACTTTTGTTTGTTACTTCTGGTTCCTGCTCTGCTTTATTACACATGAAAGCCAATCGCGATGGCGAGATATTCAGATTCAGAAAGAAGTATTTTGGCATGACCACTGTGAAAGGTTATACAAATGTATACCAGATTTAGTCAGAATTGTTATTTGTTTGTTTATTGATGCTAATGTCATCGTGTGTCCATACAACAAGGCAATGAATGCAAGTCTGTCACGCCATCCCAAGTCAATGAATTTGTAATTGCTTCGTCATCGTCGGTATGTTGATTTTGATTGGAAGCATCGGCAAAACATTATGTTATTGTCACCTCCTATTTTTAGTAAAAAATTCAGAGCGGTGACTTTCATAAAGTACTTTTATTATCTGTTTGTATATATTAATATCGTTAGATGTAGTATCATGATGATGAGTCACCATAACTGACAATTCTCAACTTTGCTTTGTAGTTCAGCCAATATTTAAACAACACCAGACAAGTGCACCAACACGGCAATGAAATCAAAGTACTGCGGTTTGGGTTGTAATAATAACTTTTAGGAATAATCGGTCGTTTCATTTTCACGTGGGGGTGTGATGAAGGGAAGAACATACAAAATACAAAGCTCTATGAGCACGTAGAAGGCGGAAAGATGCCATACCAGTTTACATGCTATGCCAGTATTTTGCGGCTATTATATTTCATTGAACATTTTAGTAAGAAGGAAGAAAGAACAAAATCTGGTGACATTTTGATTGGCAAAAATGTTTGAAACTACCAAATTTGTTATTAACATAGTTGCATCATCAATGCAACAGAATCCAAACTATGTTATCGTCCCTAGTGCAGTTTTGTGTGCGCATGTTCTGCGAATGATGACGATTAGGATATACATGATATCACCATGTCTGCAAAGCGCTCAATTTTGGTAAAATAAATTGCAAACTTGTTTATTATTACTAGTTGTGAGCATATACACAATGCAAGTTACGCAATTGCAAGGAGACTCTTATTCTGGTCAGAGGCAAAAGAGAACATGAACAACGCGCAGCCTCTTGCTGTGAGGCTTCCTGAAGTGACTGAAAGATTGGCGCTATTAACGAGATATGTATTGCATGTGTACAATGTTCTTTCGTTCATTCGCCCCAAGAAATGCCATAAGTGGCAACCTTAAATTTCGCTGCAGCGCAGAATCATTTTTGTAATGTGCTTAATCATTTATCTCTATTTTATAAAGTAGGTAGAATTTATTTTTACTACACTGACCTGGTCAATGGAAAGGTTCGTCAAGTCGCACAGAAAGCTGAGCACAGTTGACCCGCTGTAGTTCATTAGAATTTTCTCAGCAGTCCCACCAGTCCCCATTTTGTTTATGAGAGTTCCGCTTTCCAAACGTTACAAAAAAATCAATGCAATTTTGATATTTCGCGTAAGAAAAATTCTTGAAATGGCACTATCACTCATACACTTCACTCAATCAATCCATGAAACTCATCATCTCACGAAGTCATAGTCATGATTTTTATCTCTAAATCCTAACTAAAAGTGGCACTTCATAAAAATGTGGATTTCAACTTCATCAATAGGTGTATAGAGAGTTGTTCACGCAACTATGTGCTCTTCTGGTAGTGAAATGATACGTGGAGTAGTATTTTCCGTTTTCTATACTTTTGCTTTTATTCCACGACTGCAACAGCTACAGGTTCCAAAGCGCAACTGCCTGCAGTCTGCCAAGCTGATGCTTATTTTTCTCTTTCAGTATTTGACTTGTTCGCTTCCTCCAGCACGATAAGTTGTCCTTTTATATGGAAGAGTCTGCGATGATGAGTAAACTATGTTTATTGTCGCTCATACAGAATGGGGAGCATATTAGTCAAATGTTATCGTTTACTTCATTCTCGTTGTTTACTTTCCACTCATATTACTCAACTTGCTAATAAATCCATTAATTTGTATCCTGGTCGATTTTATTCATTCCCACAACCTGTAACAAAAAACATAAAAGTTATGCTATTTAAATATATACATTAATTTTCAAAAATGTTAGTGTTAAGCCACTGAAAGCAGTAGTACCGTGGTACTCAAATTTCTGCGATAATTATCACATGCACCATAGATTTTCGATATATTCCTTTCGATGCACCATCTAAATTATGCAGATCTCTAGATACAAACATGCTACTGCTAACATAAGACAGCACAGAGCGGTTAAATACAATAAATTGTATGTGCTTTGTTAATTTTGGTACATGTGTACTTTCCAATTTAAACATTGCTAAATTTAATATAATGGTTCAATGGGGCATTGTTATTGTAACTTGTATACGAATAAATTGTTGTCGTTTTATGTGTATTTGAATCTGTACGAGAGAATTGAAGAGAATGAAAAATACAAAATAGAACGAATGATTTTCTTACTTGTACTTATGACTGTGTGGCAAGGCAAAAGACGATGAACAGATAAAAAAATATAACAGTATAAAAGAGAGTGTTTAGGTAAATGGGTAGGCATTTAGTAAACAAGTGTAAACTGCATCTCTATCAGTTATAACTTGTAGTCTTACACAAGTGAAAGAAAATCTTTTAATTATTTATGACAAATTAGTGGTAATATTAATAATACCTCAGTGATGGTATAACCATGAATAATACAGAACGACGGACACGAGTCGTGAACAAAATTGCTTCGTGCGTCAGACAGGGTAAGAAAAGAGTAGTGTGCAGCTTATGTTAGGTGAATGAAAGAAAGGGTGGATGGAAGGCAAACATCATGGATGTAAAATGGTAAATGATGTAAGATGTATGAAATGATCAAAAATGAAACCAAACAAAGAACTAAATTAAATAGGTGTCACTGCACTGATGTCATCCTTGTCATATTTTTTGTAGATGTGCTCACTACTTCACACCACAACAAATCGTAAAAACTTGATAGTCCCAAATTGCATATTTGCAAACGCAGCAGTTTCTTCCAAATGAATACTTAACTTATGGCTTTAATACATTTTTGGCTGAGAGCTTACAAAAAATCCATGGAAGAAACTGAAATGTCTTGCTGGTAAATAGTAACCTTGAATTTTCAAGTGTAAATGGGGTAATGAGTAATGAATAAAAGGTTAGAGTTTGTGGGCGAGAATTTGGCCAGTCATATGCGCTTTCTGTAGTTGTACAACCAACCTGTAGATGTATACGTTCAGGTTCACCTCATCCTTGGGTTTTAACTCTGTTAAATTATTTATTTTCTCCACAAAATTATGTTATTCTCCTAGAGTGACTTCAAAAATCACGACATCACAACGACTCTGAACTATCTAATTGAACTGACTAAAACTTGATCGTTGTGAGTCTTCAACAATTTAACAGTATAAGTGGTCGCGTGGAAGGGAAAGCTCAGTAATAAAACACATTTCAACATTTTAAGGTTCCACAAATAGTTTTTGTTCTTACCACCAACCCACAACACAACTGACAACCACTTTAGAACTGAAACAACATATCACAGGAAAATACGTGCATGCTTCCAAAAACTTGGGAAATCGAAAGTTGAAAAAAAACTAGACACATGCTTACATAAAATCTATATGTATATGTGTAAAATGTAAAAGCCACCATTTTTCAGTATGTCTGTATAATTTTTCATACGAATATATTTTCATATTTGGGACATCTACCAAAACGGTAATTGCAACAACCAACAAGTTTTATTGACCACATTTTCAAAAGCCACACCACACTGCTACTGACTCAATGACTGACTAACTTATTAAGGCGTGTAAGTAACAAGTAAAACGGGGCAAGCGTTTTGCAAATTTAAACGACTCTTTACGACGTCCGTCCCCCTACACACCATCTAATCTCGTTACCAAATACACGCACAGCAGGGATTTTAAAGAACACGACTTTGACGTACACAAATAAGTTTCTTCCAATGATTTCGAGAAACCCAGAGAAACCTTTTGCCACCAGGCAGAACGTCACAGACAGGCACATACAGTGGTGATGATGATGCATGATGGTGGCAGTGGGTCAAGCTGTGTACTATGCAACCACGTCTTCGTCTTCATCAAAATGTTGGAAGTGGGTCTTCTTGGAAGACATGCAACAACAGAAGAGCAGGAGTAGGATGATGAAGATGAACTTCACATGTGTAAATTTGCAAACGGCGTTGGTAAATAATACGTACTAAACTACAACTACGACTACGAATGTAAAACGCAACATGCCCGTTTCATTTTCCATGCAGCACATACACAACACTGTCAACTGTGCAGCCGAGTCGCAAAACTGCTCGTATGATATGTTGTTCAAGTGCCAAACAAATAAATTTCTCGGAGATAAATAAAAATGGGATTATGAGGAAATGACGACATAAGGAAATTGACTGTTGGGCAACTGTCGCTTCTACATACCTCTACGCAAACACTGTATTCCCAATTCCCCACTCCTACTCACTATCACTATTCAGCTACGGCGATTTGATGAAACATTTTTTCAACGAAAAGTAATATCGAGCATGGTGCTTCCCCTGTATTCTGCCAAAATCATTATTTTACCACAGGAGCTGATAATTTGAAGGAAATGCATTTGACACACCACACAGATGAACACGTACGAATGCATTCGAAGTTTTCGAAGACCGATCTGGTCATATATATTACTCGCTGAAAGCAATAACAAGCAATCGTTGTGTGTCAAAGGTGTAAAAAGGTGCACTACGTATATACTTGTCAGTACTGCTGAAACATATTTAACACGCTAATGAACTAATACATAATACCTAATACATACAGGTACTCCATTTCCTGTAATATAATAATCTCATCGTCTGTACACACTTTTGTTTACTCAGATTGACTTTGAGTTTTTGGTCCCATCCTTTCTTCCCCTCTCCATATTACTGTCTAATTAAATAAGTCATTATAATCAATAAACAACGGTACAAAAGTAAATCATTTCAAAATTAAGTGCGTAGTACATCACTTCAACACATGCTTGTGTGGCATTTTGGAATACATATGTCACTGCACCTTATTCTCTTTCAAGCAAGTTAGGATCTTCGTTTCATTTTAGTAGATAGATACATTCTCCTCGCAGCTTTTGTAGTTTGCTCAGCGAATTGGTTTGTTCAGTGTAAACACTATGATAATAAGTAGTAAGATACGAACCGGGATAGGGAAAGATGTGAATGCATGAATGCCTCCAAAGTGGAGTTAACGAAGCGCTCATTGATTCACTCCTCCTGCTTTTCTACGGCTGCGGTTGTTGTAGTTGTGCCACTTCATTTCCTACTCCGCCTCTGGATATATTAAACTTTACCTCAATTTGTGAACTAGGACGACGGTGATGTCCGTAATCTGCAGCAACAGGCCCCGGGCAGTAACTGGAGTAGAGTACTAGCAGTATTCTATTTGTTCATTCGAGAATGTTTGCACAGATGATGCAAAACTGGGTTATGCTTATGCTTCTCCGGGCTCTCCTGCCTGATGCCGGTACTGCCATCCAACTATTTTATTATAACCCGTCCGACGGTCACAGTAAATTATTTTATGCCATTTTACGGAACGGAGTATTAGTAGCGCTTACTCTAATATATAGAGTTATCGATATCGATAGGATATGTATATGTAATACGCTTATTTATGACTATGCAAAACAAATATAAAGTAAATCTCCCCATTTTTTCATCATCCTTTAAAAATGAGCACTACCGTCGTACCGTCACGTACGTTAATCGCATGATCCTTTGATGATGATTCCTTTTTCTAATGTTTTATATTCCGCATTTGTTATGCAATTTAACAATACAATCATCATTCTGTTCCGCAAAGTTGAAACGAAAGAAAAGGGACCGACCATTATCATGGATTACATATTACATACTGCTTGAATTTCTTGTCTAACGAAATACAATGAGAGGTGAGCACTCGAGTGAGCTTAGAGGTACAGGATAAGGAAAGGAGCGTGTGTTGTATTTTGTACGGATTGCATAACTTTGCAATTGAAGCTCCCTTCTACAAAAATTTAAAAGGTGGGTAGTTGTTAACAATGATGAGTTATGTGGGGAATGGAAAATGCAAAAAAATTTCTCAAATTACAGTGCATGGACTGTGACCAAAATTATGAAAATGAGCATGCAAGGTACAGTTTTTAAATTTTTTTTACAATATCACGATACATTCATATCTCCATCTGAGAATTGCTTATTACACGACTATCCCATATATAAATGTTGTACAAGTGCAGCTACAATGAAAATGAGCAGTCTCAAATGGCAATGGCAATACAAAACATTACATAAAAATGCGCATGGATTTCCATTCTCAATCCCACTCTAAATTTTCATCTTTCAGGCAGATAGCTCGTTTGTACAAGATGGCCAAGTGCAGATGATGATGGCGATGGCGAATAAACATAGCAAGAACGTGAACCAGCGCAAAAAGTGCCACATATTATGATGTATTTCTATTTTCTGTGGTTGTTTGTTGCTAGTAAAAAGTGGTAACTTCATTCCTACTGCATACGATTACTTCGTCCTTTCTTTAATGTGTACATGTAGACATATTATTATACATGCCTACGCGCACATATCCCGACCATGAGAGTAACAATTGTCGAGAATAATATGTATTAGCAGGACGATGAGATCAGACCAAAGTTGAAAATAAACCACAACAAGCTCATAGTTAGACCCGGCCATGTCATCATGTCATCATCATACAAGTTTATCGCCGCGTCATCATAACACGATTATCAACATCATTACGGCGTACAATGAAATCACAGCAAACCACATTATTCTGTATTCTGTCAGTCAGAATAGATATTTAGGTATGTCATCGTGTGAGTTGTGAGCATTAAGACTAACAATATACAATAATAACGTACTTGCATAGGTATGCTTTTTATGGCTCCGAAAATTGTCTCCTTTTTTCCTCCAGATGAACACACTGAACCAGTGTGCAATCACTGTATGGAGAAGCTTGCTGGAATGCTAGGCCACGTAATGATTGCATTTGCATGACACATCATGGAAAACTATGAGCCATGTCACAGAAAGCGTATATGTATACCGGAGGTAATGTTCTCGTAAGTTTAAAATGCTTTGTAAGTTAGATATTGGATTGGTGGATGATTTTAATGGCTGACTCCGGTTCCACCGTAAACGATATATTGTATATGGAGCATCCTTGCACGCTCATGTGCATGCATGGAAAATGAAAGAAACTCCATAGGAAACTATTGGCAACGAATGGTGGAAATGGCGTGCTCGGACGTTGTCTTGGAAGGATGCATTATATACAGTGGAGTGTGTGTATGGTAAGTATTTTTGACGATCACGCCACTACTCTTTGCATAAAGAAGCGATTTGTTCTTTCAGGTTCTCTCGTTCTCTCGAGACTTTCCTTACTTACAATAACCTAAACGCGAGCAAGTTTTTTTGTAGGAACGTTGCGAGAGAGTCGTGGCTAGGGACATGGACATGACATGGTGCATGGAATATGTGTGCACATGCATACATTCCTCTATGCAAGTGTGGATGAGTAATTGTATGAAATAAAAATTAAATATTGTCCCTGTCCTCATATCATACATCATTGGCAAACATGCCTTTGTCAACGCGTTCATCTTCTCTTTCCCAAGCTGTTTACCATTTTGCACGATATACCTAATGTCTACTCACAAATATGTATATACTTGTCAGTTTGCATATTCAAAAATTCATGGAGGAAACTCAGAGTTACTAAACTGGTGATAAAATAAATGAAGATGATGTGATCTCTGTACGCGCGGCTCATATGCTCTCTTGTCTCGTTGATCTTTTATCGTCATTGTTACAGTGAGAATGAATAGGAAATTTCATTACAAAAAATCGTTTATTGGCCTTATGATGTTTTAGTGTGTATGGATATGCCATAAGCCTCTGGTGAATATAAGATGATGACTATTATTCTAATAATAATGCTCGTCATATGGGACTATTATACTCTTTGAGATTGCGGCAGTATGGTAGTTTGTTGAACGACGACAACATGACTTTGTTCATGTTCATGATGGTTGTGTGTATAAGTAGTACCACGGAGACATCCTCGTGATGAGGATCGTCATCCATCGTGAAGATTTCTAGGCGATTGCCTTCGTTCTTATTCTCATAAACTTTTAGTGCTCCACGTAAAATGTGATGACAACGCTCACTCGTTCCTTCAGATGAGAGCGAGAGTGATGCTTGTGATGTTGCCGTCTATACCGATTCTACAGACGACGTAGATGTAAGAAGGTCAGCGTGGGCGTGCTTCATGGCAAATAATGTGCTTTCATGCATATACATGTTTATTTTTTTCGGTAAAAAAAATTGTAGATAATCATTAGAAAAGGGAGAGAGTGGTTTAAGAGGGAGAAGGGGTTGAGTCACGTTTAAAATGGTACATGCGTACTATGTAATAATATGCAATCATAATCATGCGTCGCTTAAAACAAAAATCTGAATTTGTAAACACTCGGAGAGGGTTTCTCATTAAGTGGGTATAATTATATCATCACGTAAAGCACACTGAATTATTGTGTCGTCATTACTTACGGCAGGCAAGGCTACAAGGGTTTCATTAAAACGAATTGTGCATTAGAAAACTCCAGCATTAAATTTCGTTTTGTACCTACGACGACTTAGGTACAAAGTTTCATAGTATATAACATGTGCACTGCGTGATGACGATGGATTGTGTGAAAAAGCGTTGTATTATTCTCTTCTTGGTATTTCTTTATTTCGTTTTTCTGGTGTACTTTTAGAGCGGTCAAATACACAAAGACGAAGATATGAAATCAAAACACGTTTAATACGAAACTTGGTTTTGTATTTAATTGACTAGTTACCTTACTTCAAAAAGTAAGTCTAAGTAATAACCAAAATATTTCCTATCACATTCTCCACATCTATAGAACTTTAGTAACTTAACTCCATTTTCAACTTTCAACTACAAAAACTTTATGAGGTTGTTGGAACAAATTATGAAATTACAGTGGTAGGTATATATGCTAATACACGTCATGCCATCGTAGTATATTGTCGATTTAAAAAACATAGATGTTGTACTACTGCTGGTGGAAATGGTAAGACCAACATTTTCAATATCTTTGAATGTAGTTTACTGATTAATGGAAACAGGAAATGAATAATTCGTTCGCTTCATTATAGCAGATTTAGTAGATACTACATAGTTGCGTTGTGCCTATATCATTGCACATGTGATGCCTGCAATAACGTCTAATTATTTGAAAAACAATAATGTAGCCAACTCGGACGAGATGATATGCCCACATGTCCGGAATATTATGACCGAGGGAAAAATAGTGTAAAAATTTGAGATGCAAATAACTTCCTTTCTCATGCAAGGAGTTTCTTTATCGCAAACGACTAAATTAAAAGCATCAACAAATTACGAGTAATCCTTCCAGAGTGAAGAGTACGTGTGGGATGGTGTGGATATATTTCACAGTTTGCACAGGTTCTCACGCTCTCCTCTGCCTTTCAGCTTATGATGATGCACAACCTAATTGGATAATCTCTTCTAAATTGTTTGACCTTGTTCTGCTTTTTTTAAAGTTAGTATTATCATTGACGCACGGACGGAGCGAATAGGCTCTAGATTCTTCAGTATACCGCTGCACTGGCAGACTAGATGAAAACGTTGAACGTACTTGAACCAATAATGCAAGCCCTCTTGTTCTTTGAATAAAAGGAGAAGAACAGAATCTTCTGTAGCCTACACGGCAGTTGTCTTGTCAGTATAACGTCATTGCCATCATCAGTGTTTCTTTAAATCTGTCTGTAATCTGTATATTGATATTTATTACATACACAGGCCTGCCTCTCCGTCCCCGCTCATTTCATACATTTCATCTTGTTTAGAATGCGTGACACAATGGTTCAATTAAATGAACGCTGAGAGCCAAATGCAAAAAATTACCTATTCCAATATATGTCGACTGGAAAAAGCAAATGAATGGAGAAATAACCGGTGGTTGATGATGATGCGATGCTTTTTCATATCTTTCCTTCTTCTCTCGTCTTCCATTACACTGCAAATTCTATTACTGTATAACCAGGCTCCAGAGTTCCACTAGTCGGGAAAGGGAAGATGTGGAAGTGGAATGAGTATAATGATAGTGTTTAATTGTTCACATTGAAAAGGAATCAATAGAACCAGAACCCTTTCTAGGCTTCCTAATAAATCATAATTATCGCTGTCTATTCATGCACACGCATGCCTATGAACTGCTTGGTTGCGTTTTTCTTGCAGCAAGCTATTACCTAAATAATTTGATTTAAATCCATTTATGGTGTTGTATGCTTCAGAAGGAGATACCTGGCATGGCAAGACGAACTGATACAAAACAACGTACAGTAACGACTCGGCTGCCAACATGAACTAGATAAACCTACACGCACACACTATACTTAAGGCAGTATATACACTTGTTATTATTATTGTTATTATTATTATTATTTTCGTTGCAACATCAAAAATTGGAGTTCCTTCCGCCTAGAAAAGTAAGTGCCAAAATTCAGCAGCAAATTGGAATGCTTTAAGTTTTGCCTTGTTTCGCATTTCAGCATGAAGCGAAGTACCTGGCATATCCCTACAATCGCATAATAACCACGTACACACTTCATTGTTAGATAGATTAAATGTTATTTACCAGATGCATCACTGATACATCATAGAGATAGAGTTTTTCTAGCGGAAGCTGGCTTCATGGTTGCTTACTATCATCAGTGTATTAAGTCCACGTAGCAAATGAAGCAAAATTCGTGCGTTTGAGATGGATGGAAAATGCTTGATAACAAATGACTATGAATAATATATATATATATACACATATATATATGTATATCTGCATTGCTTTAAATTCCTCTACAAAATCTGTAGTGTAAAGTGTATCATATAAAATGTAGCTATTATTTTTTTTTAAATTCCCTTTCCCCATCGGCATGCTATATTGTATTAACTATGTAGAGCGAAACCCATATGCTATACACGTATAATACACTACGATACTAATATTATTATTATATACCTATGCATTATTGCCAATCGGAAAAGACATCTTAATTTTCATGTGAATACAAACATACCTAAATAGGTAATACGATCTTTAATCATTATAATGGTACCATAATAAACAACTCAATATATCCTTACATGCCGATATGATATAGCAGTAACATTGCATCACCAAAATTAGCAAAATGGTAGAAATTATTTGAGCAAATAAGTGCATGCAAGCATGTTGCTAAATTCGAGAACCTATTTTTTTTTACCTTATCGTACAGTTTTACTGCTTCGAGAGATGAGGAGATTCCCGTCCATCCAATTTGCAGTCAAAGTTGTTTACTAACTCTTGCAAAACTTTGTTAATTTAAAATTTTTCTCATTGCCATTTTTATTGGCAAAATGGTTTTTTTTTCATTAAGGAGACTCATGCAACAGAGTAACGAACAGTGCGTCTTTTGAATGCGTACTAGACGCAGGCGGACAGCTATGTATGTTGTAGTGATAGAGAAGAACATAAACCTTTTTACACCTGAGCAACCACACAGTTAACGATCTGAAAATGAAAACCACTTCTCGTAATGAACTTTTCTCCGTTATTTCCTCCAGCAGCAAGCCATACGGAGGACATTTCCGTGTGTAAATGTAGTCAGCTCGTTCAAACAGTAGTGGTAAGGATAGTCATAGCAAAGAAATGCACTTACGCTAAACAGAGGCTGAAAAGAGCTCTAACGGTGACAGATGCAGATATTGCAGATCCTCAGTCTCAGTCACAACTGCTACTGAACTCGGATGAACTCCGTCACTTTTATTTGTTCAACTCAACGAAATCTACGCTTTGTTCATTTTCTTGTTCCTCTCCTCTCTCGTTCCTTTAAATCTGGCTTATGCTTTCCTCCACCTTGGTGTTACCTAAAGTGCTTTTTGTTACTTCTGCTCGTCTATCTTCTCTTCAGCTCAAACCACGTACCTTTTTTGAGAGATGAGAAGAAGTAGAGCCAGAGGCACAGCAACAGCATCTCATACATATACGATACGAACATGGAGACAACGTCCACACACACATACACCAACACAGTTCAGTAGAATAGATGAATACCACGAGAGAGGACGGATACCATGAGAGAAAATTGAAATGGGTACAGCACAACAAACAGAAATGCAGAACAAAAACAACCGTAAAATGGGTTTTATTTGCGTGCCGTTGTTTTTCTTCGTTATCTTACAATCGTCTACTCACTTGCACAGTGCACAGTAGAAGAATATGTTGCAGCTTTTAAAATATTTTAGCAAAAATATTGTTTTCTCTCTGGTCGGCTTCACTCTTGACAGTCAAGAAAATCTGACAACCATCGGTAAAAAAACGGAACAAATATTGAAAGTAGCTTTCTCGAGCGTACACGCCAAAAAGGTCTTCCTCCTGACTTCTTTTCTCGCTAAATCTAAGATTTTATGGTGATTCTATCCTGTCCTGTCAAAAAATAACTCAGCAACAGTTATTGCCATACCACAACCAGCCACGCTTCTTCCACTTCTTTAACATGTACTGCTGCCACAGTCAAACGGCTACTGCTGCAGATGTTGAATTTTTCAAAGCGAACGAGTGGTGGTAAAGCTGCAAAATAATGTAACAATATAATATATAAGGAGAAACGAGCACGGCAATGGCAATGTATCAAGTACAGAGCAACGGCAATTTTTTTGCTAAAAAAGTTTCAATGTAGCAGCACTACATTTTTGGGGTATGTAGGTAGCGTGCTTGTGTGTGAATCTGACAGTATTCGAGACCTGCAAAAGAACGATCACGTAATATTTTCCAATGTGGTTGTAAAAAATAATACATGAGAGTCTATAAGATTATTACTATAATATTCATTGTTGCATACACAATGTAATGCACTCACTCACCACACCAGCCAACTGACCACCAGCATAATAAATCCTAAGCAACAGGCACATATAAAAGTGACGAAGTGATACAGAATTAACAAGGAATCTACAGGTGTATCTCATAGTACACATTGGAAAAAATTAGTTAAACTATGACTTATAGCGGACGGGACAATTGAAATTGGAAAACGAAACGACCCCTATGGATGTTTAAATGTGTATGATTATCACCTTCTAGAATAAAAACGGACTAAGAAATAATGAACATCGAACTTAGCATACATGCACTAATGATGACGGGAAACCCTATATCGACTATAAAAACTAAGTTCCAATATTCTTCCCTTCACAATATAAGTTGTGTCCGGACAAGGTATAACCCGCCTTTTCATGTTGGCTCTTATTTGACCACCTCTAGTGTGGAAACGCTTTGACATATAAGCACCAAACTTGTGCTACAATTTTTTAAATGCTTTTACCATTACCATTGACCTTTGAGCTTGTGGAGCACTTGTGGTTATGACCCGACTTTCTATAAGGGGAGTTTCACAAGAGATTATTATCTATCACTTTCCGAAAACAGAAATGTCAAAATTCTTGTTAATTTTAAGATATATCCGTGTTTCCATGTAAATCTATGACCTTCTACGGTGTCTAAAAACACATAAAAATAAGCATCAAACTTGGTGTTCAGTTCTCATTAGGAAAATTTGACCTTTGACCATTTGAAACAATTCTAGTTTGATTTGAGACTTCACAATGGGATGTCAGTGATCACCTCACACAGAATTTTCAAATACCTTTTCGTTCTCGAGATATCGCTCGAGCGGACAGACAATGTAAAACTAAAGTAACTTCGTCACTTAATACAATACTACAGCGCAGCGTATACGAAGAGTCAAGGGGAGCATCAGAAATAAGATGGGATAAGAAGAGAGATACATTTTACGATGAAAAGATCATTTGGTAGACACACGGAGAGGGTGATTGGTAGTCAGTAGGTTTCGTGGTGGTGTGATGCGATGTGGCTATAATGGGGAGAGGTTTTATTTAAAGCTGATAGAGAGAGAGAGAGAGAGAGAGAGAGAGAGAGAGAGCAGAATTATCATCCCTGTCATTGTTAAAAAGTTTAAGTTTGTAAGTAGTTTGTACTGTAAGAGAACATGCGGTGTGAATACTGTTTTAGAGCGAGAGAGCGAGAGGAGAGACTATGGTAGAACCAAAGAATTTCGAATAATTCATTGCTTTGCCATAATAAGCTTTAGTGTTATACATGCGGTGTTGTTAAGTACAAGTATGAAGTAGTCATGGTTTTCAGACAAGAAGAGCGAGCAACAAGTTTTCATGTAATAAAAGCGCGAATAGGAGAGGAAGGAGAGAATGCGTATATATGCCGTATCATGCCAGATGTACAAACAAATGGCAGTAAAAATGCGAGGCGAGTTTCAAAAGATGACGAGAGCATACGTTAAGTCGAGTTTTTAGTTTTTAGAGAGTTTGGGGTTGTTATTGCGTCTTGGGTATTCTTTCTTACTGTTGCACTACTACCGCAGCATCCTATTACTGTTTTATCTCCACTCTGCCTGCCACATTGTGGAGTGTGGCTGGCGTGGCACTACTGCCCAAAACAACTTTAATATGAAATGATGAATTTTTAAAGAATACGTACAAGTACAAGCACATAGAGATACAACAGTTTCTTGGTGATTTTATAATGCTGAATGTCTCCTTTTAGAACAATAACGCAAGCTAGAAACATCATCCTATTTTAGCATGCATCAGGCATGTGGTTTCCTTTACTTACTGCAAATACGACGTGTACACACACACACATACAGCGTTCAGTGCTCCTCCACAGATTGCATTGCAAGAACTGGTACACAAACGTAGAAACACGTACACTGGATGTGCATGCTCATTGCCATTGCTCATGCTATTTGCAAAATCTGTTTTCTTGAAGCAAACTGAAACTGGCACATCACAACAACAGATTATTACAAAAGTACAAGATGTACATGAAATTCTTACGAAATGGTAATGAAATGATAAAAATATGAGTCTATGATGAGTACCTATGCACCTGTCTTTACACTTAAAATTGTCTTAGCAAGATGGAAAATCCAAGAAAATGCGATATTTTGTCGAAGTATTTTATTTAAATAACTTATCATAGCTGTTTTCATTCCATGATATGATTAGGTATTAATTAATATTGGATAGACGAGGCATAATAATTGTCCATGAATAATGCAAAAAATATTCTGTGTGCTATAGTATAGTGTTGCAAATATTAGTTAGTAGTAGTAAGTAGAAACGGCAGAACAGAACTGGTATGACAGGAAAATGCTTCTTCGCCAAACAAACGGAATCTTCACACTGGCAGACTGGAACCAAGTTTTGTTTCTCATGGAAGTCAGCTATGTTATTTAGCAATCATACCAGTTTTTGTCTGCCATCAAAATTTGACGTCCTCCTGCCAAAATTTCGGCGATAATTGCAATCTATATTGCAATATTGAAAAATCAAAATGCTCCTATATGAGTTTTAAAAGAAGAATTAGAGCAACAACGCGGTTGGCTATATAGCCAGTATTTTGTTTTTGCAATTTGCTGAAATTCGGAAAGATTCTTTATTTTCGTACATCTTTCTTCTGCCTTTCCTCAAGGAAGTTAATTTATAAGAAAGGGCAAGTTATACGAAAAGTATGCCGCAAATTCTGTCGTCTTATTTAGAGGCCATCATTTGATGACGTCATGTTAGAAGGAAACGGATGGTGGTTCGATAATATGTTGGTAAAGTTTGCTTGGAAGAAGAGGAGACATCCATTGTTTAATGATTGGTTTAAACCAAGTCCAATAGAGGGCTGCTGTAGATGGGTGTTGCCGAAGGCAAATAAATCGTCATTTAAAGATTCTATTCAGTGAAACTCTTGTATAGAGTGGAATTATTTTATTCAAAAATTAAAAGTATCGAAGATAAGCGAAATTAGTTATTGTGATTACGTAGATAAATGTATAAATATAATTGTAGGAGATCGAGATAAATTTATTTAGCTTGTAGTATTCTAACACTAAATGTTACTAAATGTTTATGTTTTAGCCCGTCTTAATAACTCTAAGACTTGTTGATGAAATACTGATAGGCAGTTTATAACTGTTATGGTGTTAGGGTATGAAAAGCAGATTGGTTTTATCTGATTACCTGTAAACTCCCCATTTATTTGGAATAAAGCACATTACATTACATTACATATGTTACATACGGGGAGGGAGTAGGATGTTCATATTAAATATTTACAACATTTCTTAAATTCTTGTATACCGTGTTCATGCAAATATTACTTCCATACCATACAGAAATAACATTTATAAGAAGTACATTGAAATGTACCACACTGGGACGTAACGCGTATTATTACTTGTTTTAGTTAGATGTTTGCAAAAATCATCAACAATTTACTCAAAATTGGTCTAATATTTTTTTTTAAATATGGAAATACATTTACAAACTCTGCCGAGATATTGCCTTTATCTGTTTTGATTGGAGAATGAAAACAGAATTTCAAAATTCACTTTTAATCTTCGGTCGAGCATGAGAGCGTTGGTTTGCTTTATGATCAGCTAGTATGTTACTGGTACTAAACAGTTTTCCTGGGTGTCTCATGGTGTTCGTAAACACTGTAAAGTTTTGAATTCTGCTTTCGTCAATCGGTAGCTTGGGGTAATATCTTGGTAAAGTTCGTAAGATGCGATGCGCATATGAGGCCAACTCCGGGGGTAGCGAGAAGGGTAAAAATTAGGCAAAGTTAGCTCAAATTAAATTGGTTACCCAATTTCAAATGAAAATGAAATTTTCTCACAAGTTTGTCAACTTGTCAGACTTGTACTTTCATGAAATGGGGTCTGGCTTCTCTTGTTAAGGTGCATTTTAGAATGGGAATTGTAGTGAGTGTCTGTTAACCCCGTCCGCCCAACCGTCATCACGATAACTCGTAAACGAGGACGAATTTTAAAATTATGTTTTCACAGAACGACACATATGGTCAATACCTCGGACAAGTTCGAAGATGGGCCCTTGAGGTCATCCCCCCGGGGGGAAGGTATCCATATGAGTTGTGCCACGTTTTCCCCGATTGGATAATTTCTGTGAGTTTAAGTACAGGTCAAAGTTCAAATTAACCTTCAACTTATCATCGCTTGCAGGCTGCAACGCCCCATTGAGATAACAAATTAGAACTAAATTTTTGAATTTTCAAGATCGCGTTTGTATATTGTATTTGACTTATAATACATTACAATTTGGCAGTTTTATTGTAAGTACCTGCGTTAATTTTTCGTACAGGTACAAGGTGGATGGATAACTGACGATTAGTGTTGAGTGGCGCGAGCAAAAAAGTGAACGTTTCGCTACGACTGAATGTCAACCTTCTCAGACGACAAATGACAATCCACAACAGCGACAAATATTACGAACAACGAAGGCGGTGCAGTCAAGCTTACCGGAGCGTGTTTGCCATAGTGGCATGTCCAATTGAATAAGGTGGCATGTTGCAGAAGTAATTTAATATGCAACTTAATATCTACTATATAATACTGTAATAAGAAGTCATAACTCATTCATCATTGTAAGAAGTTTACGCTCAGGGCTTACGGAACAGGCAGGGGCAAGGTAAATGATAATCCTATCTTGTAATACATTGATCCATCTCCCTTCTTATCCTTTATATGTAAAATGATCAAAACTGCGGGGATTTGTCCTCTCCATCCCCCCTCTTACATCTATGCTGTGCTTACGTTTGATGGCATTAATGTTAATAAAGTAATAGCACAAGGCACAATAAAGGACTACATAATCCATGACTATTAAATAACAAATACGAAAGAGCTTACGAAAATGTACCATTATTTATTTTACTTTACTATCGATATTATAATTTTATTAAACGTTTACACGCACCTTCCACAAAAATTATAATCAATATATACATATATTTTTAGTAAAAAAAGTATTTCCGTACTGCTACTTGAGAAGTATTTCTGAAAAAACGTTTATGGTACGCAACAACGTAAATGTACTAACACAGTCGGGTTCCATAAGCGGAATAAAAAAACAGCTTTGTGGAATAGAGTACAATACGTCGCAGATTCTGATATAACAATTTGCAAAATGAAATAATTGATAAATACAGCACCTATGCATCTACGCTTCTTAAACCGTCGTTTTATTAAGATTAATGTACCCACTTCCTAAGCATGTCAACTTATGTAATTGCGGAAGCTTATTTCTATCTTCTTCAAACTCTTCTTCGGAGTCCTCATCCATCGCATTCGGTTCATCCCCATTTTCACTAATTGCAGTTTTGGCTTTCATTTCTTTGAAATTCTCCACTTTAAAGGTCACCCCGAAAAATGTTTTCAAGTCCCTTAAAAACTGAACAGTAAATGGCGTAATTGGACCTAGTACCACCGAACTGACGTCCCGTGGACTTAACGACATAAATCCTAGTACTAAATACTGAAAAACAGAGTCAATCCGAGATCGTGTTGAAGCCTCCTTCAGAAGTAAGTGTGCAACTCTACTGCCAAGCTCTTCCGGACTTGTTAAGACATTACCGCTGTTTCCACCTTTCAGATTGGTGTTAGATGATTCTTGTGACTTGATAAGTTTTCGTCTTTTTTTATCATTATCTCCATCCTCTGGAAATATTTCAAATCCTCGCTTCTTCGTTTCCTTTTCACTTCCTACAGTTTTAATATCATCTAAATTTCTACTCTGCACCGTTTGTAGACCATTTTCTTCCTCCTTTCGTTCATTATTTTCCCTTCCCACGAAATCGTCTGCTGCATAAACGATTCCTTTAGTAGTTTCGGCGTACAAAACAAGTCCGTATCCTGGCATTTTGCTTTTTGAGTTCTTTATAGGGTCGTTTGTAATATATACATCGCTGAGAAAAGGGAGAAATTCACCCTTTGCTGTAGTAATAATTCGATTGAGCATTTGAGGTGGAACGCGAAAACCATATGCGAGACCTCGAATTTTCTTTACTTTTCCTACCTCTTGGTTGTACTGAGAACGCAGTGTAAGCAACTGTTTTTTAATCGTACACGTAAATATCACTTCTGAATCCTCATATCCTCGTGACTTTACCTGTTCCCAATTATATTTAAAACAAAAAAATACTCAATTAGCTCAAACGCAAAAATATACACCGATTGTGGGCAAATAAGTAATTCATAACGCTCGGTGCCTGTGTCACACAGTTCCTCACCTGAAGATCAACTTCCAAGCCAAATTTATCCATTATGGGTAAGGCGGCATGCTTAATTTTGTAAATGGAGTTGTATCCTGCCCTGTCATTTTGAAGTCTTCCCTTTAGGGTCAAATGCAAAGGCTTTTTACAAAAAGGAGCTAATAATAGTACCAACTCCAAATAATAACTTATAGGTCTAGCAGTGTCGCATGAATGGACAACTGTTCCTCCAACTAACACCCCTGGCACCATACTCACTTCAGTACCTGTCTCATTAACTTTAAATTTTGACCCATTACTTAAGCTGTCCAGTAAATGAATAAAGGACATCTCATATGAAGTGACGCCAACGTTGAGTTCAAACCCCGACAACTGAGCTCGGATTTCCTCAATTTTTACGGGGCGTGCAGATAGTAATGAAAGTACGAGACGCTGACGAAAGTAATTGCTACCTTGTGAAAAACGCAGCCTTTTCTGAACTAACGATTGCTCCATTTTATTTTTTAAAGCAAACTATAACAAAATCACTTTTGAAAACAAAAACAATTCATGCCCAAATATTCCTTAGATTTTGCTTAGCTTCTACTTTCCAAATGAACCATGTGCCATCATCTATCCGTCAGCCATCAACACATAATGTTGTATGTTGTTTATTTGCTCATGCTGCTGGCTGATGTGCATGGTAAGAATGATTCGCGGGTGCATGTAGACTATCAATGGCTTCAGCCTTCACCACACCACATCTACCTGTAACATATCAGTTATAACATGAATGCACAGTCAAGGCAATTGGAATGGCCATAACAACTGAGAGGGTCGGGTGTGGAGAGTATCCCCCTTGGGGTTCATCCATTTCAGGGAGGCACAATCTTGCAAGCCATTAAAATTTCCCAACAGTCTAAGCACATATTTCCCAATAGAAAATGAGTATATATCAGGACCCAATTTCATAAAAATGACAGGCTGACAATTTGACAAATTTTTCAGTTAGTCACTGTTGGTTACCCATACATTTAAATGGACGAATTTTTGACAAGTTTGTCAACTTGTCGG
>JAHZNE010008383.1:0-15008 GCA_027744055.1 Callyntrura sp. NNG-2020
CATGACATAATATACTTGCATAATTTTGCATAACGAATTTTTGAAAATTGCATAGTGAAAATCGCAAAAATTGCATAATGGTGGCTACCTTATTTATTACAGACGGGAACACAACAGCAGCTGCCAATCTTACACATGATAAATCTAACAAGCCCAAGTACCCCATGACCAAAGAAAGTCAAAATAGCGATATATTAAGTGTTTTTCTTCCCGGGTACGTCTTTCACAAAAAAGTAAAAGTATGTGCTTTCACACCACTTCCGTATACTCACACTCATTCTGTCGTCTATTACCTAAAAACTACAAAAAAACCAATTTCTAAGATCGATCAGTGTAGGGCATATATAAGGTATTGAAGTGTGAGTGGACTGCCTATATTCTATATGTAAGAGTGTGGAACGTGCAGGTTGCTTTGCTGCTACTAATTAGAAAATTTAATTCTACTCCACCAACTGCTTTTCTTCTTTGGGCGACCATTTTCTCTTTTTTGCCAATACCACGGGAAAATGCATATACATGGTAAGTGCTTATAAAAGAATGGTAAAATATTCAGGCTACAGTTACTTTTCAAGAGTACTTGCTAGTGCACGTTGCTGGGGCTTGTAATGTAGGGTGTTAAATCAAATTAAACACTTAGCTACTTGATTGGTTGTATACAGCGAGAACGAGAGAGAAAACAGAGAAAAGAGGGAACCTAGGGAAAGTGTAGAAAAATAATGAATGTCGTCCTGTTTGTTTGATATTAAACTGGTGAAAGATTGTGAAAGTGGTGGTAACCGTAGAAGTGGGAGCCAGTGAAGTTTGGTGAAGTGAGGATTGACTATCAGCAGTTGTACCAGCAGTACCACCCACACACCCACTCACTACTATCTGCTGGTACAAAGTGGAGGCACACAAAAATGCATAGTCTCATGGTTTTTACTCACGCCACAGCGGCTTTACTTTTTAACGCATTTGATTTGATGTACAAACAATCGCAAAAAACAAACGAAATGAATCAAACTCTGGCTGTTGTGATGATGATCATGCATAAGTATCAAACAAGAACGGAAGGAAGCGAAACAAGGTCTTTTATTGTCAGCACTTCTTCACAATTTTGAGAATTTTTTGTTGGTGGGTTGGCCTTATGCCTTTAATGAATCCCTGAGAACGACGAGGGAAGAATGAAAGAATTATTGGATAGAGAATCTCTGATTTTGTCTTGATTTTCTTATTATAAACGTGTATCTAGACTAGATCTAGACTAAAGACAGCATAGACACAACTTTGCAACTGTCATGCTGGAATAATAGAGACTAGACTTAGAGCTTTGAAACTATTTTCCTGATTCTTAGCTGAAGGTCAACAAAAAAGATGAAGTCAGACCCGAAAACGACGACGCAAACTTTTATACAATACCAAAAGTTGGAGAAAACTACTCAAGGTTTAGATTTGGAGATGATTACGTACGTTTTAAAACTTTTTGTCTGATTACATATTTACTGGTTGTCTATCGATTTTCAGACAAAAATATATGGCTACCATATCGGTTGGGTATATCATGTTAGATTTAAAATGTACCTTGCCTAATGATATTATTTGGGATTTAGATTATTTATGTGAGAAAACTTTTTATTTGCGTGTATGAATTAGCTGTTGAGAAGCATAATATGATGATATGTGATCCTGAAAAGTACTGCTAATTTTTTAAAGAGACATGTAATGTAGGCATATTGGGGGATACGATTTCTTTTAATAGGCAATGCATTGTATTGTATTTGCTGTATTCCCAAAAATGAAATGTTTACATGCATTCAGAAATTTCACGGTTATCATTATTGTCATTATTACATTTACGGTTTTCCACTTTCCTTTTCTTTATGGGCAATACTGGAACACATTTTATTAAGAGGTTGCATTTTTTAAATTAAAAGCTGTGATACAATTTTTATACAATGTAATGTACACGTATCTCAAATAACTGGTAATTGGTCAAGCAAAGTAGATAACGTTTATCACTGGTACACTGTGGAAAATATGGCTGAGTAGCTCATGGCAGAATTTTTTGTCATACTGAGGGGTGACTTAATACTTTACAGTTTAGCTATTCTACATATCATTATACATTATGGCATGCTATTAATTGGGCACCCATCTCGCATGGTTTGATTTCCTGTAGTCAACTAATCACTTGTCATTGCCATACTACAACTAAAATGTAAAGTATTGAGCCGCCCCTCAGTACACACACATTGACTTACATAATTATATATTGTTCTGGAATATTTGCACTAATGATTTAGAGCTACTAATGGGTTGCTGCTTCTATGCGAGGGTAGGTAATCAACAATTGAAGAGTCTCTTTCCAGCACAACAATAGCTTAACCGAGTTTGTTCAAGACGGGATAAACAGCAGGTAGTCTACAAATTCATACAGGCAACGAGAGATTCGAGCAATATTTCCCTACGTGCAGATTTCGTAAACACAGACAATACCGTCATAGACATCTATAAAGTAACAGTGTTACAGGTCTTACTGTTCTGTTAGTTTATAGTTTATTCACCAGTAAGTTACTTTCTGCTTTTCCAACTTTCTCCAAGGCTTCGAAGGAGTGGGAAAACCTCTACCAAGATGGAGGAAGTGAGAAAGAGAACCAGTGTTCATTTAACGAGACTAGTATTTTCAATCTTACCAGCCCGTGTACGAACGATACCGAAAGAAAAGCAAATATCACACATTTCATGTAGTCTATTCACTAGAAAAAGTAGATTTTCAATAAAGGGTAATGAAGCGAAAGAGCATGAGACAATGCACAGTAGTATGTATATGCGCCCTCTTGTTGTTACGAAAAATCGAAGATAAGTGAAAAGTTTACTTGCTCTCGTCTGTTTATTGGTACTTGCAAACAGCAACTTCGTAAGATAATAAAAACGAGCAACTCCTGTTTTTGCTTGAATAAAAATACAACTTTATGATAAAAGCCGTTCTGAGTAAACATGTACACCATGAATAGGGTTGCCATTTTGGGTACTGCTACGTACTTCTTTTATTCTATCTTTAAAATCAGAACAATGAACAGCTTTTAAGAGACGTAACGTATGCATATTTATAATGCCTTTCCGAAATCTGGTGATCGCACCTTTATGTATAATTCATGCGAGCGCGTTGTTGGTGTCTGTGTAAATATGCTTAATAAATGTTTTTGTTTTATTACGTAAACATAACCTTTTCCTTTGTTTATTTTTCTCTGGTGTAAAGCGTAGGTAAACAATTTTAGACCAGCCATTACATCGTGTGAACGATGACGAGTTCAAGACACTTACTGTTTGACTAAACACTACTTTATCCGCTGTGATGTTTACATTTCAGGATTATTTTGGTAAACAAGTTTTCAACCTTATGTTACAGTTGAAATGTGAAAAGACAAGGAAGTCCGATTTTAGACACTTACTGGAGTTGTTAAATATGCATCACTAACTGTCGCTACGCTTTCTCTTGCAGATTTTGATTGTTAAATATCTTAATCCTAAAATCTGCTTTTACATTGGGTTCATAACAGAAAGGTGTACGTAGCTAAATTTTGTGCATGTGGAACATATATGCCTGTTTTCATTGTTTTGAAGTCACTTTTATGATGTAAAAAGTAATGCAAGTTTAAAGATTCTGTTGTACAATTTACTCTTTTGATAACCTCACATTACAATTTGGTAAAATACACTTCTGCTTCTGCTATTAATATTATTGGTTGATAGTTGATATTACAAGAGGTCGATCAGAGTCAACATATTGACGAATGGTGACATCTGCCAGGGTAAAATTAATGCTTTACTGACAATAGCAAAGTGAATATAGACATGAATCATATAAAATAATGAAATAAAATAACAATTCCGTTACTGTTTGTCAGCAGTTCGGTTCTACCTTATGTCTTTGCTGTTTCGTTTGGGTTTGCTTGTAAGTTATATCAGGAAGTTTCAATTTTCTATGTTAAAAACCAAGTTAACGATGTAAGGATTTTCTGCATATTGAGAATGACACCACGATGACAAAATCTCGAAGTCGTTCTCGAAATACGGAAACCTCGCATTGTTAAGTTTATCCTAGAAGTAAACAACGAGAGGTCGGCGATTTTTGAGAATTTGTTATTACCTAGTCATAGTGTATGATTAACTGCATATTTTTCATGCTAATCTTGTTACAATTATGCAATTATGCAGATAATATAAATAAGTAATTAGGTACCCATTTATTTCTCCTTGTATCTTGACTATTTGTGTGAACAGCCCAGTCCGTTATCCCATTTATTTGATTATACTTTGTGACATATGGACATAGACAAAAGTCATCATCGTTTGGTATAGAATAATAACTTTGTTTTTTCCTCAACATCTATAGAAGGTTTGGAGACCATTCCAACTCCAAAAAGTCATGAAAGAGAAATATAAAGACAATGAAAATATGGAAGAAAGGGAACGCCATGAAAAAGGGGAAGAGTAAACGAATCGAGTAGAACAAGCAAAGAGCTCTTAAGCCTGGCTGTCAATTCGCAGTCAAATTATCTTCGCACTTACTTTCCCTGCGAAATGCTTTTATACACACGTATTCATTCGCGTTCAAATGTTTGGCACAGTATTATCTTCGTACAAGCTAAAGACATATCCGAAAACTTATAAACAATAAGCAAAGCGGCTTCCATGAAATGCGAACGTAGCACGCAGGCCGCTAAGCTGCAGCACTAGGATTTATACAAACAAAATTTGCCTAAACCTTTTCTCTCTGTTTAAATTGCGCCTTAAGTCCATACACCAGAAATACATCTGACTTTCATATTTTTCTTCGCCTCATCTCCACATTTTCACCTTTTTCTTTCACAATATAGATTATTAATCTACACCTCCCATCTCCCTTCATCTGCGGCTTTCAGTGAACTCTGGAACGAGCCCCAACAACAAAACATCTTTACTGAATATTTTTACGAACTTTTCTAAGGCTTTGTACAATTTTTCACAAATTTACTTGTAAACAGTGGCATATACATTAAAACGAGAAATTATGAGGCTCAAATATAATACCATACACACGAAAATATACGTCTGCCTGGAGCTGTAGTGGATGAAACACGCATGGTACGCATACAGTTGCTCTGCACTTTCATCCTGTAACGAAAATAAGTATATTCTTAGGTAATAATGCTACGTAATTGTTTTTGCATTATCGAATAAAACAGTAGCAGCAGCATACATATACATATCTCTTCTTTGGGGATTCCCGAATTTGGAATTGGATATTCCGGCCGAATTCTGTTGGAAAATATACACTTTTTTAGTCATTGCACAGCCATTAGCTAACAAAAGAACAGCATTGAATAAAGAAACGGAAATTGTTATCCCTGTAATCTTCTTTCCCATCTTATCATCTCAAATAGATTGAAACTGTTATTTTTTGTGCTGAAATGCTGGGAACTTTACGGACTACCTTGTGCAACCAAAGGAAGTAACCGTTTCACCAAGAATGGTGGGGTGATGGCGTTTGGGTATACCATCGTTCTAAAAAGGATGGGAAAAAGGAAACGATGTGGAGACGTAATTGTAATTTTCATCACTTATTTATGTACACTATGATTTGAAAGAGGCGTATAATACACATACAGTCCCACACTAAATAAAGTTTTGACGTTGAGTCGTTGTGTAAAAAATACTCAAGATCTGTTACTGCAAAGTTTTGACTCATTCGTTTAGTTGTTTTGGGGGATGGCGGATTTACGCAGTACGCTTTGTAGTCATTGGCTTAATTCATAAAAGGTACGTGTCGGGATATTTTTTGCTAATGGGAATAGTTTGGAAGGTCTTGCTCACCTTCCAAGAATTTTTCTTCTCTCTCCTTTATACAGTTGGTTTGTTTGCTTTCTCTGACTTCACCTAGTTACATTCAACGAGTCCTCTTTCTTACATGAGGCGGCAAAATGGACGTTTTACTCCGGATGTGAAGGCGAATAGGGACATGATGATGTTGCAATACTCCCATCGTGGTACTAATCGTCCTGATCTTGGCTTGATGCTCCTACATAAAACACTCTTTAGTGCTAACAATACGGCGAATATATATTATAGAGAACAAAGCAAAAATGTGTCCAAAGTAGAAGAATTGTTGAAAAGTAGTAGAATTGGTGTTTGCACACTCTCGTGTTTAAAGACATGAAACATAAACCTACAGCAGCAATATGGGAAGACAAGATCCGAACAGCATTCTAGACAAACACTTCAGTGCTATACAAACAACTTTTAATGCCAGTCACTACTAGTATTTGCTTACAGATACACATATGCCGGAATACCATACAAACTTTGCTGGTGCAAATAGCCAGAGTCAGCAGTCAGCCCACCTGGAAATTCTACGAAACGTGTAGGACAGAAACAACTAGCACGAGCCCAATTTCAACACAAAAGAGCACATACAAGCTAATAGAGCACACCACATGCAAAATGTATAGTTCATCTTACAATTCACTTGTTTTCACTGACCATAATAACATCTATCCTTTTTTTACCGTTGTGTGTTCACTAGTGTGACTTTTTATACTAGCTACTGTGTTATAGAATGACAGGGCAATATTGAAACGACCATACTTTGAACAATTCTTTTCTGGGTACGATTCTCGCTTTCTTTTTTTTCTCTCTCTCTCTTTCCATTATTTTATTCTCAAGTTCTAAAAGAGGAAAAAGGAAATAAACCCAACTTTCCGTGTATAAAGTCATTTTGAGGAGTCCCATGGATTTTTCCTGGTGGCGTGTAGACATTGAAAGCAGCGCATTGCGTAGGAGTACGTGCAGTAGTAGTACAATATGCATCCGTGCATTAAAATGGTTAGGGTTGTATGCAACCACACAGTCAGTTTAATGTTGCATAGCCGCTTTTCACTGTAACTATTACTACACTTCTTTGCACAGAGCGCTACCATATCACAGCAGCGTCTCCTGGAAGTTGATTTTGAATCTTGTTACTACATGAGCCCGATTAGACTACTAGCTCTTCCTTTCTCCATTCAGAAATTTTTTTGAATAGGAGTTGGTTTTCAGGTCAGCAAAGTACATAAGCACATGTTTGTAGTGCTTGTGCACACACGATATTATACTTTTATATTACCGCTGATTGTGAAAGGATCTTTCAACTATAGCACGCGATGTATGTAGGTCGTAGTGAAGATATTACTCACAACGGGGTATAGGGTATAAAGTTTATTATATTGGTTATATTTGTATGCTAATACAATGTTAATATACCCTTTTATTATTTGTGACTGAAAGAAAAATTGTGAAAGCAAAGGATCTTTTACCGAATCCTCTATGTTTAGGATCTAGAAGAACTACGCACCTATGTACTTGTATGATAGGTACCACCGTGTCCAGCGATGGGAAGAGTAAGTAGATCTATGGCAGTACGCGCGATGTTAGGGTAATATATTTTAGTAAGCGCATTAATACCGCCATCTGCGCTGTACCGTAGCCTGCAGTTACATCCGTCCGGCGTCCGGTCATCTATTTATGTCCATCACCCTTGCAGAAGTGAAATTTTAATTGCATTTTTGGAAATGTGTGTAGTTTACAAAGTCAAAAGTCTAATGTAGGTGGTCCTTGACTTCGTGTAAGCAGTACAATGAACGGGCGATCCTAATTTTTTGTATTTATCATTATATTCTTGCATTAGCGATGGAGTTTCATCCTTCTGTTCTAATTAATGGCAGTCCTAGCATATGCTATTCCATATTCCATTACGAGTTATGGGGCACAGGTGCCTCTGATATTAGAAATGTGGGATCATCCTGATTTTTTGGCATAGAAATATGAACTCATGCGTAAAGTTACCCAGTAAGGACTCGAGCATGTATACCCCCGGGTATTTCTACTGTAAGGTTATCTGGTCTCTCTTAAACTCAACAAGAATTAGAGCTTTATGACCTAACGTAAACTATATTCCAAAAAGCTGAGTTTTTACATTATGTCCTTACACGGTGGTACTAGTTATGGCGTGTCGTTCCCATCACCGCTGCCATTACGCATTGACATTCACGACTGCTCATCTTCTCCGTTCCCACAGAGTCTGAAACTAGAACAACGTTTATTGCTTTTACCAAACAAACGATGATCGTTACAACGAAACGAAGTTGCATTAGAAAGAATGACTACGTAGTTTGCTGGTTTGTCATCATTATATTTACCCATTTACGGTAAAAGTGTATAATGGCGATCTTTAGGAAAGATTCCAATTATTGTCTGTCAGCCAAACAGACTGTAGCTAAAGCGAAAATAGAATTAAACTGGAACAGGTGCAAGTTGCACACAGAAAATGGGGTTGTTGGTGTCCAAAACGTGAACTAAAAGGAACACGACGTTTACTGTTCACTGGTAGCCGATTTTAAGAAAAAATCTAAAGGTATACGCTAAGTATGCATTTCGTTACACCCACCGCACATGTTGCGAGTTACACCTCACAAATATGTCCTGACATGTGTTAGTGATAAATAAATAATATAACACAAACGTTCACGTAAGAAGTTGAAGGAGCCTTAGCGTATAAGTTCGTAATACATGGAGTTTGTAAACTTGAAAGTTATCACTTGAAAAAGTATTTAGAGGTAAGGTTTTGCCAGGAGAGAGGTACGTAGCTACAATAAATAAAGCAATTATTAAATTCGGTATTCTTGCAAAAAATGAAGAAAAAAACAACAGAATATATACTTTTTATTAGTGTCATAAACACACTCTTTGGAAAGTTCGTTCTTCTACGACATCAGCTTCCCATATTCTCTGGAATCGTGCTTGGTGCTTAAAATTGTTAGGTGTGCAAAGTCAAATGCATTAATTTATACATTGGCATTAGTTCTAGTAAAGCACGTAGTCAAGTTATTGAATAGACTTTTCCTTGAAAAGATCTTTAATGTAAAGAGGCGAGTAGCAGTACATTTCAGTTATCTCTTATAATTTTTACTGTTGAGTTAACAATGTAGCATGATATATCCGCTGACGCTCTGTTTACTTAGTAGACTATTGAAAAAATAAGATAGCAGGATATATTACAATGGCACATGTGTTACGTAGTAAGTATGACTGGCAAGTAATATTGGCGAACTGTTCGGTTTAAAATGAACTGTGGGGATGCAAGTATACGTTGTTCTTTTTGAATTCGCCTGTTGCGAGAAAGATAACTATAATTCCCGAATGGTCAGTTGCATGACCTTGATAACGACGTCGTATTTGATTTCCGTTTCGCTCACGGATTGGCAATGCGCGTTTTATTAAGGTTTATTAAAGTTCATGAAACGGCAAAGTGTGGAACACTGTTTCAGCCGTTTCAGAGACTCCATTATTATAAGCCATTTAACTTAATCTCAGGTTGCACTCACCTCAGTCTCAATCGAATCCAAAATTACTCATTTTTACTTACGAGCTGAGGGCATACAGAGAAACAAAAGTACGTTACTTCTCCAAACTACCATTCACAAAATCAGGACAAAAGTATCTGGGGGGACGAGGGGGACATTCTCACGCTGTATTACATTTTTGACCCGTCCCCTTCCTATCACTTAATGTTAAATCTCAAAATTCAGTACAACATGTACAACAAAGTGTTAGTACAAGAGATATGTTAAATATATCTTGTTAATACCGACGGTGGCAATGTGTCCAACAATTTTCAATGTTCAGTTCTCCAAATTCGCATTAGATCACATTAGTTCATAAACCTTACTTGTGAGTGAAAAGCAATTCTCTTGTACCACCATAAAAGATGCATATATATTAATTCTTATGGTGGCAATAATTTATACTTACTATTACTATATGGTACAACTCTTCCACCAACTCGGCCAAACTTTCTCTTTTTGGGACAAAACACACATGCATATAATTTCCGATGAAGTGATGCATACCAGCATTGACACTGGGCGCCGGTATAGAAAGTAGAGTTTTCTCCATAGCCTCCAGATAGATCAAAATTCTGGGAAAGAAAGCACTGAAAAGATTATTTTTCCAAAACTATGGTTTGTAACTGTGTCTTTGTTGCTGACGGCTTGAGTCACCCACGCCATTGCTTGCATTACTTGCTACCACCCACATTGATTAATAATATACTAAAATAAAACCAGTACCAAATATCCTCTGAGGGTGGGGCATACTATTGAAATACCCAGTCTTGCAGGTTATACCACGTTCTAGCTCCCACATTATCAGCATACATATAAGATGTACAGCAACTTCTAGATTCAAGAAAACATGAACACGACCGGGCATACGATAACTTTAATTTTACAAAATACTTACAAAGATACAATCAACGTCCAAAGCGGGTCAACGAGCTGGAGTGATATATAGAGCCATATTATTTAATAAAATAATACCGCAATTTCCAGCAGAGTCCATCTGCTTATTTGCATTTTAATATTTTATACATCCTCATGTATGTTTAATGTAAGTAAACTCATTCATTCAACGAAAACATATTTTCAGACGGATTCACCTGGGAGCACCATATCCATCCGTTAACTTACGTTTAAATACTTTACAGTATATTTCATTAATTTTCTTTTAGACAACGCTCATGCAATGTAGCTCCATGAACAAAACGCAAGGTGTCAGCTTTTCCTCTGAAGACTGACACGGGTTTTCCAGGTATATAGGTGTCTATTATCTTCCGTACATCACAGAAGAAATACTCTTCTAGCTGTAATAAGGTGTAATGAATGAATAATTTAGCAGGATGGGTGCTGGATTGGATCCCAGGTGTTACTTTTAATTCATTTATGTGTTACATGGTGGAATAGAATTTAATACAATGGTACTGCGTGTGTGCAATCGCAAAATCATATGGTAAGTTTAGTTGCTTTCACACTAATGAAGTGTAAAAAATGGAATGATATAATTGAAACTTTTGAAATTCCCACATACAGTGTTTAATTAATAATTAATGAGGAACGAACAGTATGCAGTAGAACAGTAGGACATACTACAGCTTTCTCCTTTCTATTTCAGGATGTTCCTGTTTCATCTATGATACTCGACGACTGGATAGGAATTTTGTAGCTTGTAGAATACGCAATGTTAAAGCAGTTTTAATTATTTGACCAAACATGATGCTTTAACTTTCTTTTAAAAGTATAAAATCTCACATCTACTTGTTCCCTTTCAGATAAAACGGGCTATAATTGTTGAAATAATAATGGTCTACCAACAAAAACTCTGTATTTTAACTTGTGGCGAAGTACTATAACTATTCAAATGTAAATAAATAAATGAAATGATCACCATTATTACTGTAAAATGAAATATTTACACACGTGTCATGATCATGATATTTACGCTTGAACATTCCTCTTTCTCCATGAAATTTTCATCTGACCTTAGTTACATATACATATTTGCTTGTCCCATTTACCATTTTTGATCGGTAATACCACCACTAGCACCGACCAAAGCTCATTCCAAATCCAAAAGCATGCAAAGAATTTCTGCCTCACGTCACGTCAGCAAAGCAACGTGAGTTAACTCATGCATCATGAACTGGAAAAACACCAGCAAAAATTTTTGTGGGCACCTCTTAGCATCTCGAAAAATCACAGGTTCAATGCTATTTATTACTAAACTCCATCACATCAGCGATGATGATAACAGGCGACATCGTCCATTTGACACATACCTTTCACCGCTCAACCTACTAACTTTTAGCAGCACTTTTTAGTTTGAACCTGAGTACCGCCTCGCCTTACTACATTCACCCTTTGCATTTCACGTGTGGTGGCTGTAATCCTAAAAGTGAGCTCAGTTATCCGATTACTGGAGGTGATCATTCTAGGTATTATTGTTGGTATGTGAGCGGCCCTGGATCAGACGAGTCGCTTTCAACGAAGTGGATTTACTATTCCCTTACGTTTCACATTGCACACTTTTTATAGCTTCATTTTATTTGCTCACTCACTTATCTATTTATTTATGGAATAACAAATTGTTGTGCCATTTCCCCGTGAAAAAGAATAAACAGAAATAAATATGATGAGTGCCATAAAGAACACCGAATTTTTTCCCATTACACGCGAAAACGTTCCATTTGAGTTGTGCATTCTTTCATAATATTTCTCAAGTTGCAAGTGGTGTGTAACGAACGACAAACTACTCCTTACTGCTACCTATTACCTATGCTGCTTTCTTTTATGATTATGTGGCTTGTTACTGCGGAATCTGGGTAGTTTATTCAAACCCTCTGGGAATACATTACCGAGAAACATGAGGGAATCTCTGCGTTTCCTGCTTTCCACCTTTCAAGGAGGACAAAAATTCGTTTTTGGAAGAAGACGGGAAAAACAACAATGCGATGTATATTTTATTGCTACATTTAAGCCTCACTATTACTACATTATAAAACAAAAAATGCATCGACATAATATACAACACCAAAGTCTCCTTTTTATTTTCCTTCTCAATTACCGAGTTTTCCACTTTCTCCATCCTACAGTTGTTCACACACGCTTTTTTCAACTTTTATTCTCTAACCGAAAACTGGTGGACTACACCTCTCCAGTTTTAGCTGTACCGTTGGTGCAAGATAAAGTGAATGAAAAGTTGTTTTGTTGCGTTTGCTGTCTTCTGGTGAGACCCTGTTTGATCTCCCTATTTGTTTTTCCCTGGTATTATTTTTTATTTTAAAACTCCCCCCACCTCCAGGTAAACTTATTTGCTTCCCTTTAGGCAAATAAATGTACATTTGATTGTGGCGCGTCAGCAAAAGCAGAATAGTGACTGCAGTTTTATAGTAAAAATCCCAAGCTGGAACTGGAAGGACAGAAAATATGGACACTGTTATTTGTCTTTGGTCGTCATTGTGAGCACAAAAATCCAGCCTAATGATCAGGCGATTTAAAAAGTTCAAGGTGTCTAAGGTGAGTGGAGGGGGAAGTAATGGAGGGAAGTGTCGCAGACGTAGTTTATGCGCCCTCCGAAAGGAAGATCGGTATATTTCGAATAGTGAAATAGGCTTGTTTCTACTTCTTTGCATTTTGCTCTCTGTATTCTCTTTCTTCTCTGGAAATAGCGGCAGTAGCAGAGTTCTTCATAAATGAAATTCCTATGACTGACTTTGTTTGACAAAGAAAACCAAGTGAGGACGCCAGTTTAAAGAAAAAATAAATGTCTTCTTTGTACCCAGTGATAAAAATGTTTGCATTTTTTGCCGTCACCACTTCTACGTACCAGTATCAGAGATCCGTCATCACATTCAACATACTTCTAAATCCCAGTCGACAGTGTTGAAAGATATTTGCGCGGAATTTAAAAACAGAATGGCTTTGGACATACAATATGGGCTTTGACGATGATGGTGGGGCTGGGCAGCGAAAACGGAAATACAAAAATGGTGAAAATGTTTGAATGAAATGGCTGAAGTCTAGAGAGAGAGATAGAGAGAGAGAGAGAGAAAGAGGCTATGGGTTTACTGTATAAACACCATCACCACCACCACCGACTACAACTGACTCTCCATGTGTGTAGTATTCGTCATTTGTAAATTAAATGATAAAAGATAGAATGAATGAGCAAAAGGAAGCGTATAATAGTTAGCGTCGTTCCGGAGTGTATTTATTTACTTAGATTAATGTTAGTGGTTCTGGTTTTCCTTGTTTGTTGTTTGCCTTGCTTGCCGTCTGTGCTTGTGGACAACGTCAACAAATCTCTGGAGTTTTTTCCCCGGGAGCCAGAGGGTGAGAGGCAAAAACAAGAGAAACTGTTCAATGCTAACTGGCTCAAATGACTAGAGTAAACAGTGAGCAAACCGTTGATAACTATGTCGCTTACTAGTGTCTTTTCCCTGTTGACATCATCATCATCACTGAATTTAACCGGCAAGTCAAGAGAAATTGATGTGGAGGACACCACTAATAGTGATGTTACAGAAACTTTCGGTAGCACAACGTCAAATAATACTATTATTACGACGAGTAGCACTCTCAATTTTACGTCTGGTAGTGACAGTGGGAGAAGTTTTGATTCTATTAGCTCCTCGTCGCACGGATCTTTCAACGATGACTTTTTTAACGAAACTGTGAGCATCAACAACAGTACCCTTGGAAGTAGTAGTTTGACCTTAAACAGTGCCAGTTATCGTGGCAGAAGCAACATTACTAACGAGCTAGAATCTCAAAATCGGGCCGATGACGCCAATAGTACGTACTTTGATTTTGGAACAGAGAAGGAAAAACCCACGAAATTCGTGCCCGTATTTTATATTCTTCTTCTCTTCGTCTTTGGGTTCTATATGTATCTATATTTGTTGCAAAGACACATAAAAAAGAAAGCAATACGGGCATTGGAAGCCGAGCAGAAAAGGAAAATGGAGGAACGCTGCAAACGAGGTCCTTGTAGATATGACTTTATCACCGACGATGAATTTGGTCCTCCAGAACAGTAAGTAAAACTGGAAATGATTTTTTGTGTCTTTGGTTGGGTACACAAGGAGTTGAAACGAAAATCTAGGTTAAATTGACATAATGAATAATAGCTGCTGTGTACTTGAGACTTCTGCTGTTGACAACTGCCTTTCACTTTACTGTCCTTCACGCTACTTGTCACATCTTTTTTTATTTTGCGGAGATTCTTTTATTTGCTTTTCTGGACACTATTAATTAGCATTTTTCTGCAAAAGCTGCAAAATTGAGTTGACTGGCGAAAGTTGTCCTAATTTGAAGCCACAGTTAAACAGAGCTCATTTATCGTATTTGATGACGGACATTTCAAAAGGTTCGTTTCCACGAAAAAAGGACCAGATGATAAGAGGAATTCTTTATTTTGAATGCTTTCAAACGCTGCCATTACTTACCAAAGGACAGCGATGCCTATTGAGTGTGATGTTTCAGTCTGTTAGACTTACACCGGCTGTCAGACTGTGAATTTAAAGGTACTGTATACAAAATTATGTAAACACACCAAATACCCAGTTTCACCGAAATTTGTCTTCCCTTGTGATCCCAAGAAAGCTGAAAATCTCAATC
>JAHZNE010008384.1:0-11885 GCA_027744055.1 Callyntrura sp. NNG-2020
TGTTTATATTGAATTTTCACGTTATTTGCATGACATAATATACTTGCATAATTTTGCATAACGAATTTTCGAAAATTGCATAATGAAAATCGCAAAAATTGCATAATGGTGGCTACCTTACTTATCACATAATGGTCGACGTTAAAAAAAGTATCCCCTGCGTCATGTGAACATCCCAGGGATATATTTATTCTCCCATTTATATAATCAACAAAAACTGGCTTACCACAATGGCATGACGTCTACTTGTCTACTATTATTTATTAGTGCAAATACATACGCCACCTTTGCTGAGCAGACACATTATATTCCGTTTCATGTGGTAATGCAATATTTGCTGATGTGTGCATACCTACACTTCCGCCTACATTGTCTGTCATGCGGGTATAAAATCTTACCCCTCGCTGTTTCTACTCTTCTTTCCATCTATGACAAGCACTTAAATACAGTGTCTCCTCTGTGGACGAGAGTTTTATCATTGGATCCCAAAAAGTAAATAGAACATGAACATAGGTGATGTCGAATGACTTTAGTGGTGTTGCATGTACACACCACAACAATATCCGTTGTCCTTTCTCCGCCTTGTTACTTTAAATGCAGTCTCTAACCGATATCACCATCGCCATCATCACTGTTTGTCCATTATGAATTCGTCGAGTGAGAGGAACAGAGAGAAAGCAAAGTTTTATTTGACACGTAATGTAAAACTGTTACTTTTTCCCGGAGGAGTGCTCCCTGCTATTACTATTATTGCCGTGCTGTGTGTGCGGTGGAGGTGACGGTGGTGTTAGTCTGGCTTGTACAACTATGCCCGTGTGGTGCACAACAACACAAACATTGTTTGTTGCATTGACATTGCTTCCACATTACAGTGTACCTACTTCACCAGGCGCTGGCTACACACACACACACACACACACACACACATAAGAGAAACCACTAATAACACGGGAGTTTTGTGGCTGTTGTTGTTAGCGGTGTTGGTGGTGGCAATGGTGGTGAAGTGAAACATCATTGCCATTTTCTACACCTGTCGGAAGCATCAATATAAATGCTGAGTATTTAATATCCTGGAAGAATGTATCATGAATGAGGCGCACGACATGGTTGTATGCTCAGTGTTGACGCACTTTTACTTAGTAGTGGCTTCAACCAATCCCTTCAACGTGAAATGACAATAAGGTAAATGGAAATAGTCAAAAGATACTCATCAGCATCACCAACCTGCCTGAGATTGTGTAGTCGGGATATTTACTATTTTTGCCAGTACATCATATTTCTATATGATTATCGCACATTTTTTTCTACTTCCCTCTGAATCTTCAGCGTCATCCAACCTTTTTTCTGAGGTAAGTCCTCGTCCCTTGTGGATGATTGAATAAATAGGGAACATACTGAGTTGCTGACTGCCTGCTATTTGTAATGTTTCCTGATGCCATGTATTCATTCGAATTTTGGGTACACGTGAAAATGTTGAGGCATATTTACGCATTCGGTGCTCGTGTTACATAAAACAGTTGGCAGCCAAAGGAAAAATCTGGTTTACTTCATTGGAATAGTGGTGTAAGTAATCTAAAAGTCAATTCTCGAGCATTTTCTTCGTATTTTTCTCTGTATATTTTAAGCCATCATCAACCCCAATACACTACCATTATTCCACTAGCATATCACAAGACTTCCGTTTGTATTTTATTTACGACCAGCTAAAGTGGGAGTCTGCTGTATTGTTTTAAGACCACTGCCCGTTTGTTTCCACGATACTTCTTCGAAATTATGAGCAATTGTAAAAGAAAATTTAAACAAGAACACTAATAATTGGGTCGGGTGGCAAGCTTACACTTTCTAGGTAGCACAATTATTGCGGTTGCTAATGGTTCTGTCATTTCAGTGTGTTGTAGCGTCCAACCTTGCCATCGTAAACGCTACAACTCCAAGACAGTTATATCTTTTTAAAAACGGACTTCGGAAATTGGTTCCCAAAGGTTTCAAATTTCCACCCGACTATTGGTTTTTTCACTCCATCACTCCAGGGCCCCAGGGGGCATAAGTTTTAAAAACCTCTCAAGCAAATCCCAACATAGCAACATGTACCCAAATTTTGTATGCAAAGGTCCCAGTTTCACTGGGATTGGGCACTTAGTACAGGGCGAGGTCAAATTTGAAATATTGTTTACCTTATTACTTCTACGCCACAAGTGGCACTGACTTCGGGTTTTCGACATTCGATTCAATATGAGGTGCCCCATAACTTATATAAACAAATGATCTTCCCACAGCGCCACCCGGAAAATCACTGTTTTCTAAATTAGTCTTACAGGTTAACTTAGTTAGCAGCAGGGTTTTCGACAGTTTAGTCACCATGCGGTATGCTATGATACTAATTAAAATTATTGAGTCTTTATCGCAAACCCCATTTTAGATCAGTTACAAGGATAACAATATGCTGGGGTTCATATGTGTTTCAAAAATAATGATGTGGTTAAAATCCTTACCTACAGCTACCTATGAACCTCGTAGGGGGAACCCAGGGTTTTTTGAATCCTTGAAAAACTGAGTAGCTCAGGATACTGAAATGAACCCCCTTGAATGTCGCACATACATGTACATAACGCTACACATCTACATTACCTACTTCTCTTTACTTCTTACTTCTAATATGTCAACTATGGTACAAAAACCTGTAAGGGTCTACATCCAAAGTCAGCATTGTATTCTGGTCGTAAAGTTTACAAATACTTTGCTTTTCTTCTAACTTGAATATCATGTGGCTCGTGTTGTGTTCCCATATTTATATTTGAAGCCGTATATACCCTGTCATCAAATCCGACCCAACATGGCATAAACAGTCAACAGTTCCAACCCAAGCTCATTACATGCAATGGAGCTTGAAGCCGGTGTAATGGGTTATGTCATCAGAAGAAAAATATAACGATTGTTCTGTTTTCTGTTGTTCGTGTCCGTGGACTGTACTAAATATATGATTACACGATATCATTATTACGATCATGACAGTGGCAGTTTGGAACCATTTCAAAAAAAGCTCCATCATAAAAACCCTTCATGTACAACGCTCACTGGGAATACCTGCGACGAAATTAGTGACAGTAGAGGGGTGATGACGATGGCTATATTAGATATTATTATCATCATTACGAACTTGAGTATTACATAATGCACCCTGGCTGTGGTAATGCGTTCCCTGGAAAAAAGTCGTCTAAACTTATCAACAAAGCTTACCCACATCCACACAAGCACATTTTTATTAGTGGACCGTGGCAATGAAAATGGAATGATTGTTGTTTGGAAAGGAATGCAGTTAAAGTCAGAAGCAGTCAAGTTTTAGTGTTGTTTCGATTGTTTCTCTGTGCACTAGAAACGACAGGCTTACAGGGGTGTATGTGCCAGTGAATTCACAAAGACACTCTTTATGTCCCTCCTGCTGTGATTCACTTTAATCGTATTGATGTTTCACTTGATGGTATACTACCTGCGCAGAAAGGAAGATAAAGGAAAGTAAGAAGCCATTTCGCTATATCGTAATAATGATGTAGTTGGCGACCAAAAATGGGGTAATATTAAGAACGTTATTGCGTTATTTTACGGCATTGAATCCTGTCATCTCAACGTGACTTTTCTCTTCCCATAAATCCTTAGATCATAGAGTCAAGCAGGAAGTATATAAGGAACATTAATGAAGTACTGCAAGTGCAAACGTTGTAAACTTAAATCATTAAAATCCCGAATAATGAAACAAGGTTATAATAATTTAATATAGCATAGGATCGACCCAACCTATTACAAGATGAGTAGTTTGTATTAGTTGGACTCGTCGTAACAATACCGTTTCAATTTTATGATAACAAACTGGTTTCGAAGTTGGCATCTTTATATAAAGTAAATATTATGGAAAATAGCCTGGTTATGTTGTACTGTGTAGATGCGATGGTAGGCAAGTAGGTAACCAAAAGACTAAGTGTCTCTGGATCAGTCGATGCAAACCTTACATAAACAAGAGTACATGAAAAGTGAGAATTGGTTGTGACTTACGTGGAATCAACAAGATGTTGTTTTTGGTGGGAGTAATGCTTGTAGGGCATTTGATGTTGGGGATGGTGGTGAAGTTGCTGATTTTTGTTTGGTCGGGGCAGACTGGCAAAATCCGAGCCAAGCGACATTTTCTCGTCGATCAGATCTGGATATTTATCGCTGAACAGTTTGCTAGACTGGAGAGTTAGATTGCTAACGGAGCCAGATGGTCCGCCAGCAAAGCCAATACCATCACTGTGTCTACCAGAGGAAGTACTGGTGCCACTTGCACCCACCATATTATTACCACTAATACTACTTGGTCCACTACTACTACTGGCCATAACTGTCGCGCCACCACCACCACTAGGTCCGGTTTTCACTAATTCATTGTTTCTTGCTGGCTTTAGCGGAGAAGTTAGCAAGCGTCCTTGGTTAGCAGGACTGGTACGTTGAACTTGTGCACCACCTTCTGGCAAAACTACCCCAATCTTGGTTTCTCCACACTGTTGGAGATTTCCACCATCAACTGCCGGTTTCCTGGTCGGAGGAAACGATTGATGTTGCTGATGATGATGGTGTGAATGAGATTGTTGTTGCTGTTGTTGATTGTGACGCTGTGGTCCATTGCTGTTATGACTTCTTGCCACTTCTCCCACAGTCTCCGTGTCGGTGCCGCCACCACCACCACCATAACTGCCTGTACTACTGGATACAATTGCTTTTGTTGAAATGGCAATACCACCACCTCCAATTCCAATGCCCCCACTTCTATCTTGGTCCACTTCACCGCAGTCGTCGAGATCCGAGCCATTATTCTCAAGCTCAGAGGAGCTGTCATCAGGTTCCGCTGTTGGTAGGGCTTTATAAACTTTTCCTTTGTCGTGTGCTCCCCCACCACTACCACCAGAACCACAATTATTCTCCCCGTTTGACATTGTCCTTCTACTTAATATACTATTAGTGGTCACCGCAGTACCGCTGTGGTGGTGGTGGCTGGACGAATTATTATTGTGCCGATGATGGTGAGAATTGTGATGATTTCCCATCAATGGAACCCTCCCGCCGCCATTTTGTCCCACGATATGAGTCTCACCACCAACATGATTCAACTCGAGCTTGTCATCCGTAGAAACTCTGGAGGACTGGTAATGTCGACGGCTATTGCTTCCAAACACTACGCATACTAATAACAGGGACACGACCAGCGTGAGCAAGGCGGCTAGCACGGCTCCAAACAAAAGGAAACGACCTGTACAGAATTTAAAAAAGAAAGTAAAACATGAAGTAACATTGAATGAACAAAAGGTCCCCTTCGCCTTACTGTATCTTTGGAACCTTCTGTAAAATTAATATGTCAGTGTATATCTCTCATATCTGGTTTGACTACAGAAAACACCGTGAACCCTTTCCTACATGCCAGCAGATTGTTTTTCTGATTCCTTCACAGTTTTTCTAATAACGACGAATCAAAGGGAGAACGCACACGAACAGTAAATGTGTCATTTACCAACGATTTCATACCGACCCATAAATGTAATAGACTTTGCCAAGATTTGTTCAATCACTTGCTTATAATAAACAATTTAGAAAATACACATTTGTAATAGACTACACTTCTCATTTGTAGCATTCCCTTCCGCTAGAGAAAGGAATGAGCAGAGGGTTATTAGTTTGATAGCATACGTAGGGCATCATTTAGGCAGAAAGTCGCATACAGACAGAATAAAAAATAAGCGGAGACAAACGCACAAGTAGGTAGAGGGAGAAATATAAAAGCTATCGGAAAGGGAAAAAGTAAACTTTTCTCTACTTTTATGGTTAGTGCTAATGTAATACGAGTGTGAATGGCTGGAGTAAAGTACTATCGCTTTCACTCTCCTCTTTCCTCTCTTTCTATCGATACGGTTATCTTCCGATTCTTTTTTACTATATTGCTAAATCAAAAAGTAGAAGCATGAGCATGATTCGCTAAAGTAGCATAAATAGTTGTACAAAGTAAAATACCTATAAATGGAAAGAAGTAGTTTTTGCTTAAATGACGCATATAATAGACACATTGATGATGACGATCACGGTGCTACAAAAGGGTTGAAAGGCATAAAAAACAGAATAACATACAGCCAACTAGGAGAACTGCGAAAGAAACAGGTACGTGGTTATTTTTGAAAATTTGGACCAACTTGATTTAGAGATATTTTGCGCGGGAAATCGATATTTGTTTTGTGTAAGGTGCCAATTGAAACGAGTTTCGTGTATTTTATTTATGTACAATACAATGATGAGCTCGTATTATAAACCATCTTCCTTACTATGATAAGTTACGACATCCCATGTCAAATACATTTAACGTTGAATTTTAAATTGCGACACCACCGCTCTCCAAAAGAAAATTGACTAGCTCATATGGTATACACCATTAAAAAGTCCATGATATGCAGTCTGTATTGTATTGCCCCATTGATAAGAGGAAAATACTATATAATTGTCTTTGTGAAATATTGATACATCAATTTGGCCCAGATTTTCAAAAAATGCCCACGTGTATGCATTTCCTCCCAGCACGACAGCCGTCCAAAACAACAACCAGCAACACCAGCAGTTGTTGGAATGCTCGATAACTATATTCAATCATGTGCTGGGGAACGATAACTGAAAAAGGGATTGAAATAAAAAGTCAACGAAACTGTCACTTTCCCTTCTGTAGGATTCTGCCAAGACATCACAAAAAAAACGACAGGCAAAAACGACCTAGGAAAGGAAATATGCAAATGGAGTGTAAATAAGAAAAAGCGTCTAAAAATGTAATGACTAAAAACAAACTCTTTATCGCTATGTCCCGTGTCTCACACATTTTGTCTTTCCTTCGTTACGCAATGACTTCATTAAAAAACTCATAAGTTTCCATCTCGACGCTAACGACAAAAGAAATGAAAAAAACCTATTACACAACTAATGTTGTTCACTTACCTGTCTTCTACTAACCAGAAAGCAAAAAACAACAACAATTCAACGAACTTGCTCTCTGCTTGAATTGAATTTTCAAATAGGTATTTACAAGTTAACAAAACTAAACAAATCTGCTAAAGACTTTATAACAGCACATTCAGCAAACACTCTTGCCATCCATAATATGATAATTTCATCATTGCATGAATATTCTCGTCGTCCTGATAGACACTAGGCTAAATGTATACATCAAAACAAAAGACAGACACAAGACATGATTAGAGTGAAAAGGAACCCCTTGTTACAGAGTGGCAACCAAAAAGCGAGATTGCCATGATTACCAGAACTGTTTGTGCTTCTACTAGGTAAAGCAGCTTTGCTTGTAAGTTCTACACCGTCACAATATTCACAATATGAGCCCTCATGCTTTCCCCCGCTAAGCTACCTATATATTTATAGGAACATCCGGTTAATACACAACTTGCCAGTCAATGTGACAGCCTGGCAGTGTAAGAGTGTATGTTTGTGAAGGCACGGAGCGTACCAGCGGGGAACTATGACGGCAGGTAGTTGGTAGTGAATAAGCTGTTCTGCTCCTCTTGGTTTTCTATATTTACTTTCTTTGAAAGAGAAGCAAACAAGAAAGTTTTGGCCACTCGTCTAGCAGGAAAAGGTTTTAAACGCTTACTCGGCGTGAGGCAATTACGTCTATGCGTTATAATGGAGTACATCACGCTCCCTGTCAAATAGATATTTGGACTGCGCTAAAGGAGAGACATTATTGGCGGCTGAAGTAGTAGAGAGAAAAGGGAAAGATGTTTATAATAATGTGCTAATGACATAAAGTCCCATTATCAGATGATAGTTGGCACACACAGAACCAACTTGTTACGAAGGGTCCTACAACAATGATCAAGACGATGTCAAGTGATCCAAATGAATATTTTAGCGGGAAAAGTGTTTTATGTGAAAACGCTCTTCTCTTTCTTTGATTATAATAGTGCCAGTATCGATGCAACTTTCATCGTCGTTGAGCACGTTTATTCTTACTTTTGATATCCTTAAAACCATCAAAGTTTCGAGGAGAGGTCATTTCCTCTAGGGAAACTACTCAATCTAGTTTCTTTTTACGATTGTCGCAAGGGACTGATTAGAACGTTAATAGATAATAGGCTGTTTATATTTACATAGACAGCCTTATGTTCCACTGGAGAAATGAACCCCCAAAAAGTAAATGAGAAGCCGTGAAAAAAGCAGCATTCTCGATTTGATTTACTGGTGATGTGTACTAGTAAATGGTCACTTTGTTTTTATGGAATCGAAAAGAGAAGACGATGTTATCAACGTTTAAAACACTTTTATGTAGTTCTTCCCTTCAGGAAATGAAATGTCATTTGATGCAGCCTTCATATTGCTTCTGTTTGACGCCTCTTGGTGTATTTGGCGGATGTTATTGCTGAAGAAAAAAAATTTGAAGGGATTCCGTACGACAGAGAGAGTAAGAAACAAGCTCTCTCTCTCTCTCTTTACGTGATGACGGTGAGAGATAAACGAGAAAGATTTTGAGGAAGAGACGAGAGAGGGAGAGAGCTATTTTAAACTTCATTCTCCACGTGTGCCCATTAAACAATTTCATTTCTGGAAGTGCCAATATTGGTTCGTTTTCGCCAACGAGCATGTATCTTGTGATAGCAACAAACATAACGGCTTAACTCATTTCGTAGTTAACAAGATTCTCCACTCCTGCTAACATGCTTCTTTCTTTATCTTTAGATCAGTTTATTTTCCTAGCTTTTCTATATCCGGTGAAAGTGGAATGGCGAGTCGACATGAAGTCTTAGTCAACTTATGGGATGATAAAGACATTTATGTGTAAGTACAGCCCATATACTTCAATAATAACCTAAATTTCATCCAATTTCCACTTGACCTTGACTTCATATATTATTATTAGTGTACATTATATATAAAAGCTGACCTTGACTATGTTCCATAAATCACGGTATTATTACGCGCCTTATATATAAATGACGTACATGATGATTGCCCATTGAAGCTTTCAGAGTTTAAACAGCGTTCTAACATGCATACAATTTTTTGAGGGCCTCCAGCTGACCAGAATTACATTCGCATGTTTTATTGTCATTCTGAAGAAGCCCTATTCTCAAAACTGCAAATGCACGTCACATCAAAGCGAACCTATCATTTTCTTTTTCCGGACATTCCTGGTTACTTACTCCACTTACTACTTTTCCATGTCTTCGTCATTGAGAGTATTGGGTATGACCACCTATAAAAGATGATCATACATTTGCTCCGTACTACTTCTGCATTACATAGTAAAGATGACGGGGTTGAAACTGCGTTTGTGTAATATTTCGTTTCCTCGCATTTCTGTAGATACGGAACAGCCTCCTCTCCTCTTCGCTTTTTATTCTCCTCATTGTAACCATCATCATTATTTTCCTCATCACTAGCAACAACCTCGTCTTCTCTCTTGAGAAAAGTCCTTGTACGTGTGTTTGAATGACAGCACGGGGGAAAACGCACATGCATTTCGCTGAGCTGGGAACCTGCCCGTCCATTTGCCATATTACCCAACCTTTTTAGCCTCAATGGGAAATGGAAATTACTTGGCCGTTTTCGGTAAAAATTGTCCATGTCGTTAAGGAGCAGCAATGCGCGAGAAAATGCAGTGCAGTGAGACGGAGAGAAAGAGAAAGGAGAGAAGAAGTGTACTTACTGTTATTTTACTGCTACGGCGGAAGCTCGCAAGTAGTGGTAAGTATGGGAACAGGCCATGCAGAACAATTTTAGTTTACTTTCATTCTTTCACAAACAAACAGGAGGTAAAGATCTATAACACAAGTACACCTCCATCTCTAGCTGAAAGACTCGAGAGAAAGAGAAAAAAAGAGAAAGAGAGAGAGAGAGAGGGAGAGTGCCAGGCTACCTTGTTTGTCTCTGTTTATTTACATTTACACATGTCTAGCCAAACAAAATAGATGATGCGATAAAGGCACGTAATAATAGCAGTAGTAATGGCGGCAGTTGTATTTGCTCTTGCATGTGTGTAGCAGTAACGTGTTCATTTTTTGGTTTTACATGTTACGTTTACGATAATGTCAGGTAATTTTGTTGCAGACAGAAAGCGAAGCAGTGAAGGAATAAACGGGAAAAGTAGACATGATATGAATATAGTTTTCTTGCTGCTGGAGCTACCTTCATTCTCCCCTTGCATTCCCAAAATTTGCTGTTCCAAACAGTAATTTTTTCTGCCTTATTACCATGATGGAATTTCGTCAAAGTATCTAATTATTATGGACAGTCGTCATGTGAGTAGCCGTTGGGATTTGAGAGGTTTTGGTTTTTCCTCGCCGAGTAAACTAAAACTACTCAAGCTCAAAAGTAGAGTGAGTCAGGAATATTTTGGGAGAGATGTAAGCCGACTACGTATAATGCTTCTGTATTCTTCTAAACAACTCGGTAGAAACTCGCTAAATAAGACAAGAGACCAGAGAACTTGGCCAAGTCAAATTCTCTGTCAGGAAAAAAGCACTTTAATTCTTTATTCTTATTTATTCTTACCTGGCTTTTATTGACATAAAAGTTCTTGCTTACACTGTAGTTAGGATAGGCCGTTTGCCAATTCTTGGATCATGCAATAATGGTAAGTATATTTTTATTGTTTCCTAAAAGGTACAGTGAGTTTGACAGTTGCATTAATAATTGCATTTCCAAACCTCTTATACACCTTTATACCCTGAAAAATTGGCAGATATGAATAAAATTACTGACGTCTCCTGGCGCCAGGTTGTAGCTCAGTTACATAAGTTCCTTTTCATGTTCTAAATTCATATTCTCACCGTTCTTAAAAGAAATATTACAAAATCAAATTGAATTATCATGTTCTCATATTAAAAGCCGTATTTCTGCTCAATAGGCCATTCATCACTTTCACCAGCCCTAATAAAAAGGGCCAATTAGTAAAGTCCCATCGGCATATCGAAAAGAGCAGACAACAAAATTAAATTGTATAATATGTGTTGTTGAGCATAAATTCTACAGAAAAACTGGGTAAGAACTGTCATTGGAGCATTCATAATGCGAGCCTATCTATTTCCTTGTATACGCGATTACACGAATAAATATCACTATTCGTCTGGCGCCATGCTCAAAAATTCTACAGCTACAACAAAGACTAGCGTCACTTCCAAAGAGGATTCAGTTTTGGTTTCTGCTCTTGCTATAGCATTTCTACCCACCATTGTCTTTCCCTTTAACTTTTCCAGCTCTTTCCCCTGTCTCTTTTTAGCAAATCGTTTTCTCAAGCTTTTAATGTTTAACCATAGACCGTTATGGGGAAATGTCTTTTATAAGCATTATTACAGTGTCGCACCATCACTACCCCAAAAAATACCTAGCCGTTTGTGATGGTGGCAATAAAATGAATACATTCTCACAGTGCTGAAGTACTAACAGGGGAATGAAATGCGTCGGCGATTCTTTGTGTATTTGTACGCCTTGTCATTTTCAAACCTTCACAATGAAAGGTTATAGTGCCGTGCAGCTTTTATGGTACTCGAAGAATACGTGTGTAGTTACGTTGTTACGTATAATATAGAGTCTTGAACGTCATTGTAACTCCTTCATTTCTTTCAAGGTCACCAGTGTTACCACTTACCACCAATGTCTCTATATTCTCGAACCCGTCTGCCAGGCACAGATGGCATTTAATGTTGAGAACAATATTTTGCACTCGATAAAGAAGTAATGCTGCCTGCCCAGTCGACTGGTCATAACTAAGGTAGCCACCATTATGCAATTTTTGCGATTTTCATTATGCAATTTTCGAAAATTCGTTATGCAAAATTATGCAAGTATATTATGTCATGCAAATAACGTGAAAA
>JAHZNE010008385.1:0-11111 GCA_027744055.1 Callyntrura sp. NNG-2020
TGGGGAGATCATGCAGCATTTTGTTGCTGGGGAGTCAGCGTGTCCTGTGGGGCAACACCCGCTGTAACTTTATGGAGGTACCTATATGGCTATTCAGGCAGAAAAGAACTTTAATTGGATCATTCCTCCCTCCTTTGGATAGCTAAGAAGAAACATGGAATAAGAAAAAACGCTCATTTTTCTCGTTAAGTATTAGTAGTGTATAGGTGAACTACAAAAGGGATAGATAAGTTGCCTAATGTAGCATATATGCATGTTATTATGGTTTCTATTGAATGCATTCCTTTCTCCTTCCTTACCGCCCTGTTGCACGTAGGTATGTTGTGTCGTGTTGCTGACCGATAAAACAGCGGTGGCAATGGTACCTCAAGGAAAGAAAAAGGTTGTTTTTTTTCACAGGCCGTGTGGGGCGGAATTTTTGTAGGAGAAATGTTGATGAAAACTTAAAACAGTACACGCACACTGCCCAACGACTGAACAATGAATTTACCTCTCACATTAAAAAGAATAATGATCTTTCCTGTTCAAGAAGACGCAGAAAATATGTAAAGCAGGAAAAGATAACGAGGTATCGTGCAGATGTTTTGCCAGTGCATGTGCTCTTAACAATACATTCAGCAGTTTAGGCTTTAGTTTTGTGGTCTGTCGAGGCATGGGTCGGGTTTTCTATCCTCGTGTAATTTCAATGTCGCAGTGTCGTTGGAGAAAGGAAACATTTCCACATTTGGACTCCTGCCTGCGTTAGGTATGGAAATAGGGGTAGATGTTAAAAATGCCGCATACAACATACAATGCAATTTGAGGTGAGAGCCCTTTTTTTATTCCAAATACGAGTCTTTATTGTGTCTTTTTTTGCTTAAATTTTAAATCTCGTCCGTAAACCTGTCCTCCTTGGCGTTGCGTTGCTCGCCCCTTTAGTTTCCCATTCTGAGATTTTTAACATTTTAGTCCGAAAAAAATTCCTAATGGGTTACCTATGTCACTTCATTTTTTACAGGAGACAAAAATACGCTTGTAAGGCGTGTTGCATACAATATATTCGGTTGACGGTTGTGCATGTTTTAAGTACGGTGTAATTTCTGTAAGCGCAATATACCGAGTCGGTATTCTTTAACCGAGAGGAACTACATAAAAGGGAAGTTTTGTCTGTTTAGTTGTCCAACCGGCCTTTTACTTAGAAAAACTCTTCCTCTCTTATTAAAATTTTTCTCATCGGTTTCCACAAATGTATCACGGCAAAATGCACAGGAAACAGAAAAAACAGAATTTGTTGAAAAGAAAACTAAATTTTTTGAATAAATTTCATTTGGGCACATCATAAATAAATCACGGATTCTTTATTGTCGGATTTGTTACATTAGCGGTTATTAGAAAAAAAGTAACCATGTCGCAAGTGACATTTCATCTCATTACTACAACATAATGTAATTAATTTAAAGTTATGTAGTAGTATACATGTATGTTGGAAGAAAGACAGTAGTTACCGCTCTACATTTCTACAACACTTACTTTCCCTGGACTGAAAAAGAAAGTGAAAATGCTTTCTCATTTCCCACTATTGCTTGGGAACCGTTGTTATACTCCAGAACATGTTCAGGCTGTCCTTAGGTTCTTAAAGGGGGTTTTACTGCGAATTCTGATGATACGAAACGAAAGTGCAATTTTTTTGCAAAAAGTACGATACAGAACTTTCATTCTCCACTCCCTTTGCTGCTTTGGTCATATTATAATTATAACATAACATATAGTACGTTTGACATTTCACTGCCCACCTGCGCATTTAAACTTTTGCTGAAAGTGCATACAACACACATAAGTTAAGTTTTAGAAAAAAATCAGACGTCGTAAATCAAAGCGACCGTCCATTTCATTGCCTGTATTTAAACTAGTAGCTCTACTTGCAAAGCAGATCATTTTAATTTTTAATATGCTGAGGAATGATCAAGTTTATTTTGCAGAAGTGGCAAAATAAAATTTATGTTGTTTTTCATAAATTTTCAAACAATTAAAAATATGGCGTTGTGGGGTATCAAGTGTATGTATCAACTTTCTTATAACGAAATGTTATAAAATCTAAAAGCAAACAACCAGTGAACAACAAGAAGGTTTTAGATTACCTATACAAATTCGGAGTAATTCAAAAATAAAGTACGAAATGATATACACACAAGTAATGAGCCCTTTAACGATTGGAACTCCCTAGTTTTAGTATAGTTGCACGAGAGTTTTAGTATATTCATTATATGATATTTTTCATTTGTAATTGAAAAAACTTATCGCAATTAAATGCAAACTGCTTCGTATTATTCTGATTCTGAATAAACATTACTACTATTAGTTTAAATGCCTTCACAGACATTTTCATGAGAAGCATGCATTACGCGGACACAGACACAGTGCACAATCCACTCCAACCGACCTCCTTGCTACTACCAAATGTCAACTTGTCAATTTATTATAGTTCCTGCTGGCAAACGCCCCAGTTCTGGTAAAACCATGTTCTTTCAATTTTTCTACGCTGCATAATATTTTCGGAGGAGATTTACCATAAATTACGAGCGTTTGTATTATACATGTGCTTACCTTTGGCATGCATGCACATTTGAATTACTCCTTAAATTGCCCTTTTAGAATTCAATATTTTCTACATTTAAACTCTTATTTTTGTGATTGCATATATGCAAAAGGCCATAAAATTGAAGCAAATAGAACACAAGGTCTTCCGTTGGAAAGAAAAACACTTTATGCAATGGGATAAAAGAAAAGTTGGTACTCCATTCAAATCCCTAATAAGGTCTAACTAACTATAATTCCATATTTTTCTGATTCCTTACACTGAACGAGAAAAGCAAGAAAATAAAAGGCTTGCAGGGTAATATTTATTTTACTTCTTAAATTAGCTAACGTTTTACGGTCAGTAAAACTTGCACTTACACAATGATTTTAATTTTTGGGAATCTTCAACCACTTTTAAAAAGTAACTGATGTACTACTGTATGACAACGTGCCATGCGGGACCAATAAAAAACTGCATGTAACTGGTAGTAAGACACCGTCACCGTAGAATAGGCAACAAATACAAGGTTTCCGAGTTATGAAAAATGGGCTGTTTGCTCTCCATTCTGGACATATTCTTGTAGAACGTGACAGTTTGCGAGTCGTACGGTCTGCATAAGAAAATCCGGTGTTTTTGGTTGAACTGGAACAAACCAATTCTCTCTATTTGCTTGAACTAGCAAGATCCCGTGCTTTGTTGAGGCGTAACTAAAATTGTAATCTCTACCATGAGACTATGACCATGACGCGTCGTAAAGTTTCACTTGCATAATGTTTGTCCAACGATGCCACACACTACATTATTCTCAAACTTCTTGTGGAATAAGCAATGCAATAGGTTGTTTGCAGTTACATATTATGACACAAATCGCAAATGAGCTGCAGCGTGTAACGTCAACGTCTCCATACAAAATGACACTGTGATGGATTAATTAATCCTTAGTCCTTTGCTTTCCTCTTCTGAGAGGGTCAGTGCCATTTCACAGGTTTCACCGTTTGTAGACATTTTTTCTTCAAAAGCTTGTTCAGTGAGACAGCCTCAAGGATGCTATAGTTGGTTTTCAACTTCCACATGTATTTTCAGATTAAGGCTCTTTCACAAGCATTTCCTCAGTGCTTGTCCATCAATCAGGATAACAAGGATCAATATAATTACCGCAATGCAGCTATCCTATACAAAACAATTTTAGTTAATTTGGTTATTATTCAAGTAAACTTGGATGAAATGCGCTTAAACCTTGTTTTGTTCAGCGAAGAAAGAAATACAAAGCAGAGCCACATTTACATTACATGTTAGTATGACGCCATTTGTTGAAAAGATAGGTTGAATTAGAGGGGTAGAAAGAAACTGGTACATGTAACAGGTACCATTCACTATATAGATATCGGTACTGACCAATAAGACATTAAAATTAAAATATAAAACTGAAAGCTGATTGTTTGCAAGCAATGTTGAGTTTACCACATGAAGTAAGCTCATAATAAAAGCGAAATAAATATCCAAGAGATGTAATGTGATATGCGCTAATACCAAATTCCTGATATAATATGATCCTGCTCGTGAAATGTCAAATGAGTATAAAGTTGTAGGTTTCCGCTTGACTTTATGTACCTAGATGTACCATGTAAATGCCTGGATATGTTGAACCTGAATGATTATATTTTCACTTCTGCCCTTTAATTTTCTTGGTCGCCCGGCGCCCTTCTTTATTTTAAAGGTCTGATGATTAAGATTAAAGTTTATGTACATGTGTGTTCGTTACGCGTTTTGCATGCAAGAAAGTGGTTGACTTTCTGCTAAGATTTGCTTCCAATGGCACTTCTTTGTGTGTCGTTCCTAATGGTCTCGTACATCATTTTAGCTTTATTAAACAACTTAAAGTGACAGTATTTTTATAGCGTGACCTACACTCAAGCCGTTTTAACCGTTTCTCATTCATTAAAGCTATTTCATGTAATTCCTGTGGTAGAAAAAAATACGCTTAGAGTCAAACAAAAGAAGTTTCCGACAACCTAAAAAGCTCAAAGTCTGAGCTTATTAAGACAAAAGTAATTTTTATTGTGCCTACAATTTGCTATAAATAGTGCACGAAACACCTGCAGTAAAACATTGCGTTCATGCAGGTCCATTGTATGTATGACAAGGTGAACATCGTATTACGTAAAGAATAAACACAAAAAAACACAAACTACCAATGCAAAAATGTCATTAGTCTTTGCAAACACCAAGCTTTCTCCCAGCGCTTTAGGAGTTGTCGGCTAAATCGTTTACAAGCTAGAAGCAATAAATATATTATGTAATCTGTTGATTTTATAATTTTCCTTTTCCATGTACTCATATTGCATGAAAGGCAAAACTGAAGGGAAATGTAACTCGAGTATAAATGCACAGCAACCAGAGAGGGCTCAGCAAATGCAGCAGAGTTGCACAGTCTCTCTATAAACTACGTGTTATGCTATAAAAAAAGTTGATAGTGGTGTAGTTAGTAGTTGTCTTGGCTCTACTTTTGCTTTTCCATTGCACCGTGGAAAGCAATCATTCTTGCTTAGCACGAAACTTAAAATTGTTTTCAAGCAAATTTCCCTTACGCTCTCAACCGTTAATAATTAGTGGAGCTCAAATTCTTCAATCATTAGGAGGGGAGGTCATACGAACACATTTATAGCAATGGGTGCTGCTGATGGATGAAGCTAATGGAGTCTGTCACGGTCAAACTGCGGCAGGGTTCTGCCAAAAACTCTTTTTGTTTTTCCTCTCTCTCTGCAAGAAGGAATTTGTTGACTGGGACGGACGTAAATTTACTTAAAAGCATCCTGGCAAAGAACAACAGTCAAGTACCGTAGGAAGCCAAAGCAGCGGAATAGTTACAATTACAAGAAAAATAAGTTTCGTTTAGAACAGGCTTGTGCGAGAAAGTCATATCAGTGAGCACGCAGTGGAGTAATATCAAAAGATCAAATAGGTCTAATTAAGCAACCAGCCACCAGAAATTTTTATGACATCCAAAGTTTGCGGTGACGAATTTAAATTTACAATTAAAGTTTCTGCCGACTAGCGGCGTAGGTGTACAAGCAAATTACGCTGTGGCGGTTGCTGGAACGAAAGATGATGGAAAAGTTTAAAAAGATCCTTTGATACATATTCAGTACCGCGGCGTAAAATACATTTTATAGATTAGAGGGCAGCTAGCTGCTATCCATCCCAAGCGTTAGCTGAATCCTTCTTGAACTGTGAAGTGAATACAGTTCGTCTTTAATAATTTGGAAGTTGGAACTCCAACTACCTACGTATCATTTGTACCCCGTTACTCGTTACCCTTTCCATCTTTGGAGTCTGAGCTCTGATGAACATTAAAGTCTTTATCACTTCTCCCTCCACCAGGGCGGTCTAGGTGGATTTTATATTATTTAAATTCATTAAAATGACTTGGTTATTTAATCCAGGGTCAACGTAATACAGTTTGGTTGGACTATATTGTGCTGGGGTGATACAACAAAAACTTCAAAGAAAGTACCTACGTGAAATTGCGTCAGGTTGTCTCTGCTTTGTCTCCTTTCCTCTGCTGAACCGCTTTTACTGCGCTGCTATGGTCAGTCCATGTCGCATTAACATGCATAAACAAGTCATACTAAATCGTCCTTTCGTGTGCGCATAAACTACAGCACGTGAGTGAATGTACTACGCCTCCTAGTTCCAACGTCCAAGACATGTTTCCGGTTACGTGCTAATATCCATTCAAGCTTTACGGAAAAATAATGGCTCTGTTAATTGCAGGGGTATACTTCATTAGTCAAACACCGATACCACCCCAGGTGTGAATATTTGGTTGCAAAGCAGAATAATGTCTGAATCAGCAGAAACTATGATTGTTATTATTTACGGCTTTTAATGTGTCCAAGAGATCCAGGCCAGAAAAAAAACGTTCATTTCGGAAAAAGACACCGCTTGCGTTCAGTAAATGCACGAAATCGTGCCTAAACATTAGCAATATACAATGCGCCTACTGCACTACTTGTGTTGCAAATCTGGAGTGTCGGTAAACTTTGCTTTTTATTCTAATGCATAAAAAGAGTGACCTATACTTGTTTAGAGGGCTGAACAAGTTATTTAATAGTTTATTTATTATGGTAAAACTTCTTTCTTAAATGTAGGCCATCTCCTAAATCTCTGCTTTTTAGAGTGAGCAAATAGGTTTTTAGCAGAAACGGGAAACTGAAAGCAATCCCTTGTCTTCCGTTTGTTCACGAAACGGCGGCAGCAGGAAATGAAATTGGTTCATTGATTACGATGATTGTGGTATACATGCCTGCATTCAAGCCCACCCTGGAAATGAATACGAGATGTTATGCAAAGTGAAAGTATCGAGGGTGACGCCCTTCCTATAATATTTTTGCCATTGATGTACTACAATTCTTAATAGATAGAGAGAGAGAAAAAACTCTTATATGCGTTTGCTTGCTGAATATCCGGCACAATTTTCCATGCCTTTTTCATATCATTAAGCGGGGAAGTGCAAAAAGTAATAATGGCGGGATTCTGGCTACATTATTGAGGATCCAAGGAAGTCAACTGGTATGCTTTTGGATCTTCGTTTAAATGTGGAATATAGCCATACATACATGACCTGCGGTGTTTTCTGAAAACAGGGAACTGCTTTGCCCGACCACCAATATCAGCTCAAAATATAAATCGTGCACACATTCATAGCACCAGCGCACTGTAAACTTTTAAAATTTCCTCTAGTTTTAAACCCTCAAATTTTAGGGTGTTACTAAAAGACACTAGTTTTGTACACGTTTGAAAGCATCATTTCGAATCGATCAAATCACAAGTCTCCATGGAGTTACGTGTGTAGTAAACAAGGATGATATATTTCATTTTCTTCTGCATTCCATTATGAACGAACCGTCCGAATCCCCGTTTTGAATCGCAAAGTTCTACTGGTTAGTACGTGCTGAATTAAAAATAGAATGAGCTGCTGCTGCTGCTGATGCGAATCATCCGTCACCATTATCGGTAGCACTATACTGGGAATACAGCGTGAGCATTCAAAAGTCATCAATAATTTCCAGTTCCGAAAGAAAGTTTTGTGGCTGACAGACGATAATTTCTTATTTGAGGGCGTAATTCCACCACCTACGTGTATACTCTAATGTAGCGCGGACGACAATATATGGAGATACTACAACGGGTACTGTCAGTTTAAAGGGAGTTTCCTACAGCTTTATATCATATGTCACTTTTAATAAGAATGCAAACTATTATGTATGACGGGCACATGTTGGCTCCCGTGTGTATCATACAACACTGTGTAACCCAAATATACACTAACTAGATGTTAGAAGACTTCAGAGAGGTTAACGATGCGATGACTTGATACGATACTTCCTCCCGTTCTTGGCGTTTCTATGGTCACGTTTTATCTCCCACTATAGCAACTGTTTCCTTTAATAAATACAAAGTTTAAAAACGGATACATATATATTGTTTGTCTGGAATGTAATAATGTAAGTACCTACTTGTCCCGAAATGCTACTACTACTACCAAGATTATGTGTACATAAAAATAATCGTCATATCTTGAAATCCGGGTTTAAATGCGAGAAGAATAATGTAACTCAGGTGGACTCGTCGAGTTGTCGTAAACTATCTAATAACTATCATCACGAGAAAGATACTTTGTTTGTAAAGTGTTTATTTACAAACTTGTAATGGTTACACATGAGCCGCAAGTAATTGAAGAACGTCCCCATTCGCGAAGTTTATGTCCCCATGCAATGTTGCAGAGAAAATTTAACATTATTGGTGTTCAGAGTTATGGTTGACATTTTACGTGCTGTTTGCGCTTCTAATGGAAAGCATTTACAGTTTGACGTATAAGTGAACCAGGCATTAAAATATTAAACGCAAGCATCTCCAAAGACTAAACATTAAAATAATATATGCTGTTTCTTTCTGCTCACTTTGGTGGGAGGACTGCTGCACAGAAAAAGGTTTCCGTCTCTCTGCTACTCTGCTCTCTACAAGTTTGCATCTTTTTGCTTTTTCTAGTCAACTGCAGTTAGTTGGTTTGGTGTTGAAGCCGAGATGGTGGCGGCGGCGGCGGCTTCTGGATGTTCTGGAATACATCCAAAATGCTTAATGTCGTTCATTACTGCCATTACAGCAATCTTTATCATTACTCATGAACATGTCTTGTGTTATTTTGCGTGTGTATGCACATCTATCCATTCACCCTAGGGGCCTACTTTTACATTTCTTTTTTTCCACAAGACCAACCATATTTCCAACGGTGGACTGTGTGCTATTGAGAGTGGTACAAAGTACAGAGTATGTTTCTCGTTTGTTGTGTGATGTGATTATCGTCGGAAAGTCTCAAGAGCAAGGGAAGCGAAGAGACGGCCTTTTTGAAATCGTGGTTTCAATGAAAATGAGCTTTGATATAGGGAAAAGGTCTTATGTTTTTATAAAATTGTTATTACATGGCAATGCAACTGCACGACGATTAAAATCTCGGTTTGCTGATTATCTTCCGTCCAGCCGTCCGGGCGTCGCTGGTAAATGGTAAAGTTTTCAAATTATTCTTTGGAAACCGACTTGTGGTGCATCATTACGTCATAAATTATTACATTATTTAGGTTTTTATGATCCCAGATTGCAAACGGTGAACTTTTAAAATAGTCTGATAATACCAAGAAATAGCCATGACAACTATACTTACAAGAAGTTAGACAAACTTTATGAAAAAAAAGGTTTTAAGAAAGGTTTTATGTATTTTGATGTTGTTACACAAACAATTTCGTTGCACAAATTGGCGAAACCGCGTTGCATCGCTACCTCTTTGCCACTAGTTCGTATTTCCGTCCTATGTACGTACAAGCTGTTGCCGATGGAATATCCAGAAGATGTAATTTGTTAAATACCCGCCTACATATAATGGTATATCTTCCAACATTATTCACACATTTTGAAACTATGTCTTCTTTATGTAATGTAATGTGTAACTCATCGCGTCAAACTTTGTCTCTTTCCGGGTAGACATGCCAAATGCCAGGCTGAAACAGTTTGTTTTCATGTTGGCAGATCCAATGTGAACGCTTTTCCTATGCGTTGAGAAACAGCAGAGTAAAGTTGATGTGTAAAATGAAACGCACCAGAGAGAGTAGAGTTAGAGTTCAGCACGCGGAGAAATGCATCCGTGTTGACATTTGGTTGTATATTTACAGCGAAAGTGACATGTGATATTTTTCTTTTAATCAGATGGGATTTAGAAAAATGCAAAGAGTTAGAGAACAGACAGACGATGTAGTGGAGCTGTTTGTATACTGGTTTGTTTGTACTCGACATATGGACATGTAACCGGAAAATAGCAATGTACTGTAACCGTAATACCACATAAAAAAATAAATGGGCAGCGTATTGTAAAATAACTTCACCTGGGATGGTGAAATTTAAAAAAAACAGCGAATAAACATGAACAGTATTCTAATAATATTATGTATGCCAATTTGCAGGTGTTCCAAACACTGGAGTATCCTGAAGAAATAGAAGAAATGACGTCTCTTAAGAAGATGCTTGCAGAAGGACGGGAAAATTTCACCAGTACTGTGCTTTCATCTGAAGTAAGTTTATAGTCATTCATGTGTGTGTATGTCTCTCTGGACAAGTTTTCAATTTCAATGAGGATTATTTAAGTATTTCGTTTGCCAGCCCTATTTAAGAGTGTCTTACTGTACTGACTATTTACATGACGGATAACGGAAGACAGAATGAGACCATGACCAGACGAGACAAATATTCGGATTACAATGTACATCGAACTTATTTACGACATAATTTACGACCAGCTTGTCTGGCACTCTAGGAGTGTTTTGTTTTATTATAGGCAATAAACTCTTTAAGCACTGTTTTTTTTTAACTATTTACTTAGAGTCTACGAATTGTTCAATGACTCGAATGAGCTTGAAGTTAAGGATACAGGTCAACCTGTCGATCAAAATGAGGCCAATATTTTTATAATTAAAAAACGTGTTTAGTACATACCACTATGCAACGTAAATAAACCAAGTGATGAATCGGTTGGCCCTTACGATTTCCAGGGGATGTAAAATATTAAAAAGATTAAATATTGTTTAATTTAAAATTTGGAACAATTTGTCCTTTTGGAACGTTTTAGGTAATCAGTTTGTAGTACTGTTACACGTGTAAATGTAACACTACCGCCACTTAAGGACATATTAAAAACTGCCAGTTTCATTAACCACACGAAATGATTATTTATTAGGATTCAAAGTTGTACAGAAATACAACATACTGAGAGATATTTTTATAAATTCCTATGATAAATAGGGCCGTTTTAGTCTAATAGTGAGACAAAGAAGTGTTGCTGGTCGTACGCTGTACTAAAGATTTACACTCTATCTTATGAGTTCAGACCTTTAAAGAACTTTGGATATGTATTCCTCACCGGAAAGTCGTTTACCCTTAATGGTTTGTTACTTCGGCTTCTAAATTTCTAGCTTTTACCAAGAACAAAAGTGCAGTTTTGCGTTGC